>JAASGP010000340.1:0-22554 GCA_023334275.1 Globisporangium carolinianum | reverse complement strand
CACGCGACAGCTAGCGCCACACAGAGACAGACAGACACACTACAATCACGCTGTGCGAGGCACAATGTCACTTGTATATATTAAGAGTCGTAGACCTTGGTCGCCTCCTGTTAGCGCCATGTGTCAGTGCATCCTACTGCTGCTGCTCGCGTGCTGGCACCGACATCTAGTTGCGGCGTCCGCCACGGCCACCGCGACCACCACGACCACCGCGGCCGCCACCGCCGCGACCACCACCGCGACCGCCTGCAAACCCCATCTTCTGCGTCCGCGCGGCCTTGAAGCGGTTCACGCGTGCGTCATGGGCGTCCTGCCAAAACTGCTTCTCGGCGTCACCCTCAACAAGCGTCGCCTGTGTGATCGCGGTGCCGTTCACATTGATGCTACCAGCTGCAAAGAGCGCAACAACATCCTTTGCAAGCTCAGCCGACGTGACGCGCAAGTGGCCGCTCTTGTCACCGATCTGGTACTGGATGAACGCAACGCCGGCGCCATCGGCGGCCTTGTCGCCGAGCTGCTCGTTCACGGCGTTCTTGATGTCGTCGCGCGAGATCTCGGCGTCGACGCCCGCAAACTCGACGATCAGACCCTTCTCAAACGCGAGCTCGACCTGGAGCGGCTCGTGCGGCGCGAGCAAGTGGAACGCGACCTTGTTGCCGCCGAGTTCGGCGTCAGGGAGTGCCACAAGCTTCTCAAACAGCGCAGTCGCGGCGTCGACGTTGTGGATCGTAAAGCTCGCGCGGTCGAGACCCTCATACTCAATGTACGGCGATCGCTCCGTCGCGTCCATGACGCTCGCAAGCAGCTTCTTGATGTCGTCGAGGCGCACGCGGCTGCCGATGTTCGAGATGTGGATCGTCTTGCCGTCGACATCGCGCTTGCGCTTGTTGTCCTTCTTGTCGCTGTCGCGACGCGGCCGTGCAGCGATCGCAGCCTTGTCGGTCACGAGCTCGAACGTCAGCGGCGAGTCGTCGATCGTAACAGGGGAAGCTGTGAGCGCTGCGAGCACCTTTTCGGCAGTCGGCACCTGCGTGAAGATGAGGTACAGCGTCGCAGTCTCTGCGTCGGCCTTGGCGTCGACCTTGACGCGCGGCCGCAGCGTCGCGTCGTCCTGCCAGATCGGCAGCAGCGCGTCGAGGAACGCGGTCACGGGCTTAACCGGCACGCTCTTTGCGACGAGCATCGCGGCGTACGCTTTCTCGAACTCGACCTGCTCGTCCGCCGACAGCTGCTGGAACGCCTCGAGCGACATCACGCTCGGCGTGTGGCCGACGATCACGAGCTTGTCAGCGACGACTGCGACGCGCGCGAGCTCCTCGACGCTCTTGAGCTCGACGTGGATGACGCCCGAGAAGCGCTTGCGGTACGTCTTGCGCAGGATGTAGAGCGGCTCGGCGTCGACCGCAGCGAACGCGGTCTTGATCTCGTCGATCGTCGGCGAGTTGCTGCCAAGGCCAGCGAGCACGAGCGTGCGTGCGGCCGTGTCGTCCTTCTCCGGCAGCGCGTGGCGGCGCTTGAGTGCGTCCTTTGTCGCGTTCATCTCGACGACGTCCGAGTCGGCGATCGCGGCTTGCAGCACGGCAGCATCGGTCGTGAGCTCGGCGAGCTTCTTGAACGTGAAGAGCACGCGGAACGGAATGAACCCACCGTCGTGCTTCTTCGTCTCGGCGAGCAGGAACTTGTCGCGACGAAAGTTGCTGTCCGAGAAATAGAACTCGACCTGCTTCTTGATCTGTGCGTCGAGCGAGGCCATGGTGCTGTCTGTCGTGTGGATGGTGCGAAAGCGAGTGAGTGCGTGTCGACGTTGTTGGTGCAGCGGCGATGGCAGTGTCCGAGCTCGAGTGAAGCAACGCCTGCGGATCCAAAAGGGCATGCACGCAAAAATGGCTGGACGGCCAAACGTGCGACCAAGTGTATGGATTTCAGTATGCACGCTGCCACCGTTTTGGACCAGCTCAAATACAGCGCAAATATAACCGAGACGATCAGTTTTGCAGTCATTTGGTTTATAGCGCACATATTTGTAGTTTCGCACTACTTTGATGCAAACGACTCGAAACAACAAGTCAATATGGCAACGTATAGTACAAGAAAATGGGATCTATGTCGAGTTGGCCTTGCCCTGTTGCGAGCACTTGCCTACCAGTCTAAACGCAAGCGCGTCACGCGCCGATGTATCAAATCATTCGTCGGCCGCAGTGACCATTTCGACGACAAGGAACATGATCGCGGCGTTCGGCACGACGCGCATCAGATGCGCTGGCATGCCGCCGTACAGACCGCGCACACCTTCCTCCTTGAAGATCGTCCGCAGCGACTGGATCATGCTTTTGTACCTGGCAACAAACCAGTGATAGTAGTAGTAGTACAGTGCGCACGCACGTGCATCTGTCAGTATGGCTGCACCTCGTCACACACATGCACAGCAATCGTATGACCAACGTACTTGAGCTCGCTCGACCCCATCGGCGCGCGCTGGTCGCGCATCCGCGTGCGCACAACTTCGTGCGGGTACGTCAGAGCTGCTGCGACGAGCTTGCACGCGCCTGCTGCAACAAAGTACTTGCTCGGACTCGGTTCGTCGATGCACTGCTTCACTTCTTCGTACAGCGCAAACTGGATCGCGCTCTCCGAGATGCCCCAGTACGACGCCGAGAGGCCGCGGAAGAACGCGCGCGGCCCCTCTTGGCGGAACAAGTCGGTCGCCACGTGGCGGATGCTCGAGAACTGCGCGGCGGGGCGACCAGCAGCACCCAACGTTGCACTCGACGCTGCGCCGTTTGCAAACCCGAGCGACAGCACGTTCTGACGCGGCGCGAGCAGCTCCGAGTGCGCTGGCATGAGCTGCAGTCGCGTCTTGATGACCCAGATCGGACACGTGAGCGTCGCCGAGATCGAACCGGCGCCTGCTGCTGCCAGGAAGTTGAACACGCGACCTTCGAGGTCGCGGTGCTTCAGCGCGTCCTTGAACGTCGAGTACGCGCCAAAGTAGATCGCGCGCGCTGGGATCACGCCAATGAGTGTCGGCGTGATGCCTCGCCATAGCCCAAACACGGACTCTGTGCAGCAACGAGTCGCGAGTGTGCAAGCAGATGTCATAGTTAGATGGACTGCGTGTGCATATGCGACCTCCACAAAGCGTCATGGCTAACGGTCGTATCGCACCTGTGTTGCGGATCGAGCGCATGACGCCAAACGTCGTGAGCGACTTGGCATTGCCCAGCGATGCACTGCAGCAGCAGCATGACGGTACACACGAGAGCGGTGTGAGTGACTCGTATAAGCAGTGGTGTACATGTCAGCGGAATGCCTACGCAACCTCTGCAAGCATTGTCCCCATAGCGTCGCACCTTGCACCTTTGATCTGCAACCGCGTCTTGACGACTTCGAGCGGAGACGTGATGATGGCAGCAGTCATGCCGCCGAGCGCGCCACCAACAAAGTGGCGGTAGTTGAGCTTCGAGCCACTGGCAGACCGCGCGCTTGTAGCTGCAGGCGTTGGTGGCGGCGACGCGTCCTTGCTGCTGCCCTTGAGCGCTGTGGCGACAACAGGTGCCGTGGCAACTGCAGCGACCGCTGCAGCAGTAGACGAAGAGGAAGAGGCGGCGCGCGCAGCCATGGGGCTCGCAGACGCTGCTGCTGCTGTGCTCGCGAGCATCGCCATCGTCACGCTGCTGCTGTCGTCGTCGTCACTGTGGTTCGTTGGCAGCAATGCTGCTTGTCTGTGCGGAATCATGCGCACACCAACACTCTGACGCGAATCGGATCGCCACCAATTGCAGCTCCCGTACGTCTTGATATGCGAGAGCTCCGTCACGTTCTCAGTGAGCCAACAGTGATTGCGAAAACCGGTATAAAATGATGCGTGGTGAGACGTGAAAAGCCGTCAATATGCGTGGACCACACATTGGCACACAAAACGGTCAATCGCAGATCAAAAGCTCGACCTTGTTACTAACGACCTCGACTTACATGCACAACTACGCGTCGATCTCGATCGAGATGCATGTCATCTGGGATCTACACTCACTGCTCTGTCTTCGACTAGCATCTCGTCGATTGACAACGTGCTAGAGATCGCTCACTGAACCAGTGTAGCTTCCAGCATCATATGCATTGTGGTATCTGTTGTCGTTGCTTGCGAACATCAGTCTCTGAGAAGCACGACGACGATGGTGGGTAAGATTGCATGCATGATTAGGCCAGCGTTACGACACAACGACGACATCGTGATTGAAGCCGAGAAAATGACTGGTCGAGAACTTGCACCGGTTGACTCGGAAGATCGGGCGTGTGTGCGTCGTCAGTCAAATTGATGACGTCAAAAATGAGCGTCGATTTGGACGTTCAATGTACGAGTCCCAACAAATGGAATGTATATACAGTTTGCAGACTCTTTCTCATTTGCATAGTTTGTAAAGCAGATATACATCGGGTCGGTGGCTGACTCAAATTTATCCCACTTGTCCATAGTGCATGTGTCTTGTCACCATCGGCATGGTGGCAACAGACATGTCTACGAGCCAGCTTAAACTCACAGCAAACCTGCAGTAGCAACCCAGAAAGCGAAGAACGCGCGAAAGTGGTAAGCGATGGTGTCATCATGGATGAACGCATGTGCGCTGCGAGTGCAGTGGCGTCAGGGGACGATCGACGTGTCCACGCATGCATGCGTACGACGATCTCCCCTTGGCAGCTGATGCACACATGAGCGCTAGTGCAGCAATGCTTGCGAGTGCACGCACTCACTCCCCCTCCTCCGCCGCCTTGTGCGCTTCTCGCAGGTAACGAGCACATCTACGACAGTCGCCATCGTCGCATTCTCGACACGCCTTCTCGTGCGCGCATAGATCGCAGAGAACGACGTGAGGGGAAGTCGCCTGCACAGCTTGCTGTCTGACGCGTCTGCGCCGGGCTCCTTGCGCACGTGTCTATCGCCTGCCGGTGTAGCTCGCTGCACACACGCCCAACCGCCTATCGCCGAGCGAGAGCCACAGACATACACATACACACACAGTCGCAATGTCGAGTCCTGCGATGAAGAAGACACCGCTGCCGCCGACAATGCCGGTGACGATCAAGAAGGAGAAGCCGCCGACCGACACGCTGTCGTCGATGCTCGCAGGCACAGCAAGCGGCAGCGGCGGCACGAGCATCCCGCGCAAAGACAGCATCGGCTGGGGCGCCGACGACTTCCTCGGCATGATCTCGCACACGCCGCCGGCGTTCTCGCCCGGGAGCTTGACGATGCCGATGACGAAGCGCAACCGCAGCGGCAGCATCTCGAGTCGACTCCTGAGCGCCTCGGACCTCGAAGAGCGCGGCGTGATCGACCGGTACCAGAAAGGAGTGCTCAAGGTACGGCGAGCGCTCTATCGAACACTTTGATGCATCGAGCAGTGGTTCACGAGTCGTACGCCATGATTACGACTGACTGTAAACACACCTACTCTTTAGGATCTGATCATCAGCGGCGACGAAGCGCTGCAGAAAGCGCTCGAGAAGTTTGACGCCGGCGACGCGAGCACGCTCGAAGCGATGCTCGACAGCGGCGCGTTAAATCGCAAGTCGTCGATCGATTTGCTCGATGACCTCGACTTGGGCTTCTTGAACGTCGGGTCGCTGGGCGATACACCCAAGGACGAGGTATGTAGGGCTGCCACACGCCTAGCTAGACGGAGGAACCAATCGCTTGTCGCTTGCTCACGTCGCGTCTGTGTATGTGATCGACCCGACACGCACTGACTCTCGCCAGCAGTTCTCGTCGTCGACGCGAAGCCAGTCGCTCGACGAGTGGGACGAGCTCGGCTTTGACTCGGCGTTTGCCGACGTGTCGTCGCGCGACGACATCCTCGACAGCGACTTTTACAGCGGCTCGCTCGGCGCGTCGCTCCCGAACTCGCTGCCGTCGATGGGCCTCGGCATCACGCCGCCTGCGACGTTCAGCTTTGCTGACGACTTTCTCGAGAACCAGGTCAAGACCGAGTCGGGGCTCAAGACTGAGACGAAAGCGCCGGCTTCTGGCAGCGCTGCGTCTGCAGCGTCGCCAACGACCGGGTCGATGTCGACGTCGCGACCGATCGGCATCCCTGGCGCGTCGTCAGCTGCAGCTGGTGCGTCACGTACGTTTGGCGCAACAACTGGCGACGCTGCAAAGGACAAGAGTGGCGCGCAGAAGCAGAGCTTTGTCGGCGCGTACTCGCCCGACTCGCGGCGGAAGCGCATTGAGAAGTTTCTCGACAAGCGGCAGAAGCGCGTGTGGCGCAAAGAGGTCAAGTACGACGTGCGTAAGAACTTTGCCGACTCGCGACTGCGCGTCAAGGGCCGGTTTGTGAAGAAAGAGGACGAACAGCTCCTGCGCGAGCTGTTGAGCTTGACGTAAGCATAGCAGCGTGTAGCAAACAGGTCGGCGCAGTAGAGTGTTTGCAGCAGCCGAGTGGCGCAGCGACGGCAACGACGACAAAGACGCGAGGGCTGCGAGCATTGGCCGAGCCGTGTACAATGATTGTTTCGCGAGTATTTACCGAGTCGGCGGCGACACGAGCGCGCGACACGAGCGCGAGGCTTGGACTTGGACTAGACACCCTCAAGGGGCCGCACGTATGCACACAAATGCGCGGCTCGCAGCAGCAGTAGCGGTAGCCGTGAGTATTTAGCGCCGCGCGGCTTGGCTCGCGCTGGTCGACGACACAGCCAGGAATCCCAGTCTTTGTTGCACATGTTCCGTAGTTGCTGGTGCGATCGATGCGGCGACTGGGCTGAATCAACCCTGTCCGCTTCATTTGATTGTACGTGCTTGAGAGAGAGTCGTCAGATGCTCACTTTGCATGGTCAACACGCCAACTGCAAGCGATACACGCAAGATGTGCACGTTTATACTGAACAACCATCGCGCTGTTGTTGTGCCATGTGTTCGTAGCTGCTGAACGGAGTCGATTTGCAACGCAAGCAAAGTGCGACCGAACCGAGTTGAGAGTCAGAAGTGACGTGGACCAGCTGGTGTGGGCTCCTCATCGCTGTTTGCTGCTGATACTCAGTGGGCAATGACTTTGCCATCCGACTCTGCTTGCAAACCAAGTTTGTATGGTTGTGGACGACTTGTGGAGGTTGCTGTTCCGCTGCACTGGCGTACCGAGTGCTGTGTGCAGCTCCTTTACGTCTCGCACCGCACTCACACGGCGGACCAGATGAATCATTGTGTGTAAGTGACTTCTTGTGTCTTGTCAGCAGAGCCGTGTGTGCGCGTTTGTGTGAAGCTCCGAGATGTCAAGGCACTGCTCACTCTCGAATCCGCCCGCCCTCGCACACACGCACTCGACACTTTCGACACTGCGACGAAGATGCACACACTGCGCATGATGCTCGTTCCGCTCGGCGCAGCGCTTCTGCTGACTGCAACAGTCGACGCCACGGCGTGCGATCTCATGAACATCTTTTCGATCGTCCAGCCGCTCGAAACAAACGCCGATGTCATTGCATGCGTTGCGGCGACAGGGTTTGAGATGCTGCCGCCGTCAGGACCGCCAACCGACGCGCAGGTCACGAAACTGTGCGTGAACAGAGCGTGTGCTGCAGCACTCACGACGCTGCAGAAGATGGAGATCCCAGACTGCTCGATTGCGATGCTCGGCGGTGTGAACATCAAAGCAGTGTTTGACAGTGTCGTTGCCAAGTGCAGTCGCGCGACGCCAACTATGATGCCAGCAAATGCAGCGAGTGTGACGCCCGAGTCTGTGGCGCAGATCGCGGGAACTGGAGCGACAACCGAGGCAGCAGCTGCCAAGCCATCGACTGGAGCGACGCCCGGATCTACCAAGTCACCAGCTGATCCAGTTGTGCCAGGCGTCGCAGGGAGCGCAACGCTCGAGCCAAAGTTGTGTGTCTAAAGAAGTGTGTGAAGATGGTATGTCGATGTCGTAATGTATTTGAGTGTATGCGTCAAGAATGACAAATTGATGTGATAATGAAAGCGGAGCAGACCGTGCACGAAAGTCCTCAGTCGATCACGATGCAATCGTTTCCATCATGTTGTCCATGACACTCGAAAAGGCTGTGTCCAGAGTAGCAAGTGTGCGACTCGAAGCAGTCCGCTGATGTGTTGAAGAGTACAGCTGGCAGCGTCGTACTCGAGGCAAGATGCAACTCGCTCGCTCGCTCGCTCGGTCAGCGGATGGTGCTCGATGGCCATGAACCAGCCAGCGCTTTGCGACAAGCGTGAGCAAGGAGAGCTGATCGAGATTGTCGTCTCGGACGGAGTGCAAAACGACAGGCGAGCACGATTTCGAGGTACGACTCCCGGCTCGAAGAACAACACCAAGGTACCAACCAAACTGTCGAGTCTGTAAGAGAGTGTGCGAATGCCAGCATTCGGGCGAACACGTGCGAATCCTGCAAGGATCGAAGATGTTGCTGGTTCGAGTGGTGGAGACTGACCACTACTGCGCTTGCGCTGTTGTTGTTGGCTGGGTATGTGCTGCTGTCGTCGTAACGAGAGGAGGCGAGCGTTTTTCAGACTATTTGGTCACTCTTTTAGGGGCTTGTGCGCCACAAAGAGGGACAAATGGACACTATTCCAGGCGGTTTGCCCTACTCCTGGCTGTCCGTCCCTGATGTGGAGACCAACTTTCGAGCGAACACAAACAGGACTTGTCCACACAGCTCGGCTCCCAACTCACACACGAAAGAGCAGAATCCGACCCGGCAGCAACAGACGACGACGACGACGACGCCGTCCGCGACCTCGTCCGCACATTCGCGCCACTCGCTGCAGCGATGAGCACCGCAGGCACCGCGAGCAGCGAATCGCTGCAACCACGTGTGGATGAGCGACCGCAGCTGCGGCACCGAGTCTCGATCCACGAGCTCACGGCCCCAATCGAGGACGTCGCGTCCCCGAGACCTTTTCAGCACCACCACACCCATTACAATCATCATAACCATCATACTACTACTAATACGCCACAACAACAACAACAACAACAGTCGCAACACTTCCGCCACCTTCAGCCCGACCTCAGAACCGACGCCACGTCTGAGGCCGCAAACCCTCCGACACCGAGCCGCGCCGAGACCTCGGAAGTCGCTGAGCTGCGAAGCGAGATCGAGTGTCTCGAAGAGGTCGTCGAGCGCCTCGCTGAAGAAAAGCACGCGCTCCGGATGCGGCTGAACGAAGTCGAGTACGCGCGCAACTTCCAGGTCGGCCACTGCCGGCGCTGGCTGCTCGCCAACTTTGACTTTGACCGCAAGGACTCGCCGGACCTGCTCGCCGGCATCTTTGAGGACTACCTCCTCCAGAACGACAGCTTCGAGCCGCTGCCGCACCAGATCCTCGTCAAGAACTCGGCGCGCGGACGCACGCGCCGCGACAAGCTCGTGCAGCAACGGTCGCAGCATCGCGGCCTCAAGCGCGACGCCAAACCAGGTAGCGTCTCGTACTGTGCTGGTGCTGGTACTAGTGGTGGTTCGTGCCCTCGTTCTCACTCGTGCAACTGTGTTTGTATGTGTGCACCAATGCACAGCGTTTGATCAGCACCCGCTGAAGCGAGCGGCGACGAACCGAATGACCGAGACGAACGGCCCAATGAGTGGTGCGTCGCAGGTCTTCGTAGAGTACTACCGCGTTGACACAGATGAACCATAGACTTATAGGCTGCACATGCTGGCAATAGCAGGTGGTGCAAACAGCAGTGGCGATGCCGCTGCAGGCTCAGGAAGCGCTACAGCAGGTGCAAACTCGGGCATCTGGTCGGTCTACAACGTGTTCATTCCGTTGGACGAGATGGAGCGACTCCACGCACTTGCGCCGTGGCAGTCCATACCGGCCGAGTGGCCCAAGATCGTGACGAACAACGCGACTGCAGCAGTCCAAGAGATGCGCGCGGCCCAAGAATCGTTCATCCGCAACAACGCGTGTGCGATCTGGGAACGCAGTCACTGGTTCCCGATCAAGCACCAGAACGGCCGCACCGAGGCCGAAGCGAAGCGCCTTGGACAGCTGCACAACCGCCGGAAGCGGCGGCAGACCGCATTCAAGACGACGCTCGAGCAGCTCGCGCGCACGATGCAAAAGACTGCAGTCGACAAGAGCGTGCTGCGGCAGAGCATCTTTTGCAACGAGGCGCTCGAAGTGCTGCTGCGGCGGCCGCGGCTCTGGATCCCGCGCGAAGGCGAAGATCTCGTTGCGCAGCTCGAAGAGATCGACCGCGTCGAGCCCGATCGGCTAAAGTACGTCTAGTGGGCTCGGTCCAGTCGGCGTCGCTCGGCGTGTGTCGTTACGATCGCTCCTGCTGTCGTTGTCGTCGTCGTTGTGGGTCAGTGAATGCCAAACACCAATATCAAACTAGCACATTTGAGTCAGCTGTTCAGTGCGTACAACAAACGCTGCGTAGGTACAGACGCACACGCACATACACGTCAGCCCAACAGCTACGCACAGCAGTCGCGTGCCATCACAACAAGCACAGCGACGACAGACAAACACTCGCAATCACACGATGTCGCATCTCCGATCTTGAAATTTCAGGAATTGCACACTAAATGTTGGCTGTTTCGCAAATTGAATGTTTGAACCGCGAATTGCACCAACGCGCGCATCGACAGACTGCAAGTGCGAGCGCGTCGAGCAGCATGAAGACGTACCTCGAGCGCTACGAGGCGCTGCAGCAGGAGCGACTGCGGAACCGGCGACAGCGTGCGTCCGAGCAGTTCTTCTCACCGAATGTGAGCGCGATCTCGGACCAGCTCGGCGAGAGCTTTGACCGCGCACTCGACCTGTTTCCGAGCAACCGCTACGAACAAGAAGCTGCTGACAGCGCGCAGTACCAGCAGCGGTACGAGCCACAACGCCACGAGAACGCGTACGAACAAGCGCACGACGCGTGGCGTAGCGATAGCAACGAACATGCACACAACATGCACGAAGACATACACGCAAACGAGTCGCCAGACGCACGCGACGAGCATGAGTATGACAACGCATATGACACCGATCGCGACGAACAGGATCATCCAGTAGTCGATGCGTTTGACGACGCACTCCGCGGCCAGCAACATTGCGCTCTCACTACTTCGCCGAGTCGCGGTCCAGCGTCTGTCGCGAGCGACGAGTTTGTCGATGCAGGTGCGTTGAGAAAGGTCGCATGATTGGACGTGGACGTTGCGTAGCAGTGGCGATAGTGCGTCCGCTGTAGCAGCAGCAGCGATGGATTCGGACTGACTGCGTTAGGTGGCTCCCTTGTCGACAGCAACGTACCTCGAGGCGAATCCGCTCAGTGGCGGAGGCAACGACGACAGTTTTGAGCACGACGTCGCGCTGCAGACGCAGACGCAAATGAACTGGCCACTGCCGGACGAGAGCGTCCTCACGAACGGCAGCGGCCGTCCGAGCGACTTCTTTGAGCGTCGGTCGCGCAGTCTGGAGCGCGTCGAGTTTGCGCTGCACGACGTACGGCCATCGGTTCTTGAGGCTTGCGGCTCATGGGCATTGTTGCTGTTGCTGTGTGTGGATGCATGTGTGTGACGACTAACACAGCAGTCTGTGGCTGCGCTGTCTACAGGAGACCGAGCCCGACAGCAGCGAGAGCCGCGCAGAGATGGCTGATAGCGTCGCTCGTGCCGACGATCGCCACGACACAAAACGATCGGCATCGTCGACTGCAACAGCAGCAGCTGCGCCTCCTCGTCCAAGCGCCCGACAGCAGTCGAGTCTGTCGTTCTCCGACACGGTGCGTCCTGTGCGTATGTCGGAATGCCTGCATTACACTGTTCGAGTGCGCTGCCACTTACTATCGCACACGTGCGCGTATCTGCAGAACACGGCGTTTTCGTCCGGCTACGACGTGCACTTTGACAGCGCGCGGCAGATGTTCACGCCCAATTCGCTCAAGTACCTCCAGGTACAGCGATGCGTCGTGCGGTCTGATCAACGAGGACGCGTGACAACATGGATATAGTGTAGCACGAAGTGACAAATGCACTCGCTTGCGACTGTTGGATCAGGACAAGGCGAGTGTAGCAACGCCAATCAAGCCTGACGAGGCAGCGCACGAGCTCGACGGCTCGACGCACCATGAGCGCCAAGCCGAGCGCGACTTAGCGCGACCGTCTTTATCTCGACCTGTCACGCCCGATGTTGACACGTGTGCCGACGAGCTGCCCGAGTCAATCCGCGCGATGCAGCGCGGTCCAGGACTGATCGTGGAGGCGCTGCACGAGATCGACGCGCTCATCGTGAATCCGCCCGTGCGTGACGGTCGAGCTGGCGCGAGTGCACGACGCGGCGTGCACGACATTGTGCGCGAGTACGACCTGTCGCTCGAGAACGGACTGCCGCTTTCGCGCACAACCGACAGCTGGGGCGACGACCCGGACGACGACCTGCGCGACGAGCCAGCGAGCACGTCGCCACGTGCACGCGATCCGCTCCGCGTGCACCGCAGCGACCATGTGGCCGAGCTGTCGCCGATCAGCGAAATGCGCACTAGCGCCGTGTCGTCAACGGTCGAGCCGTCGACGCCGCTCTTCCGCATCACGGAGGAGGGCGATATGAGCGTCTCGAGCGCGCACACGGGCGAGACGCTCCCGTCGTCGAGCCGCGCGCGCCACGAGGCCGATGCGTCAGCGCTTGACGCCCAGCAGTTCGCTTTGCGCCAATCCGTCGCGAGTGCAGTGGGTGACGTTAGCAGCACATTGCAGCAGACGCGACGAGACGGCACGATGGAGTCGGTCGAGCTTGCGAACGGCCATCGCGACGGCGCGAGCACGCCAAAGAAATGGAGCTCGAGCGTGCGGTTCTCGGACGGTATCCGCGATGGCGATGTCGATGCACCTGAGCAGTCAGCGCAGACTGGGCTGCCGTCACCTGTCAAGACTCGCAGTGATGGTGAGCATCTGCAGTCGCAGCAACAGCAACAGCGACACTTCAACGGCCATGCGCAGCACTTGCAGCTGTCGCAACAGCGACACGCTCGGACGTCGATGCGCAGCAGAGCCGCGACAACAGCAGCAGGATCCGTTCGAGACTCTCGCGGTCGTGACACTGATGGAGCGAGCGCTGTACGTCGACGCGAGAGCGATGGCGCGTCCGAGCGTCTGTTGCCACGCAAGCCCGTGCGTCGTGTGCTTCCTTGTGTATGTGCATGTGTGCGTGCGAATGGACGTATGTGTGCGTGTGCTGATGTCCTGTCGTCGTGCTGGCTATGCAGACAACCGATAGCGAAGCGACCAACGTTGCGTTCAACCCGATTCAGGTACGACTCACGTCTGCATGTGCGAGGCTGCGACTGCTATCTGCGCATAGTGCATTGCTCACTCGTACTCGCTTCTATGCGTTTGCTCTCCAGCTGGCGCGTCGATGCAGACGACTGCTCTGCGCAGTCGGCGAGACGATGACCGAGCGCATCGTGTTTGCAAACGGCAGCGACGCAGTCGGACGCATCTGCGTCTCGCTGCTGCCGCTCAGCACGGGCTGCCAGCAGTTTGCTGTCTCGCCGGCAGTGCTCGAGATCGAGCCGCGTGCTTCGAGTTCGTTCCACGTGACGTTCACAGCGCGCACAGTAGGCGTCGCAGCCGGTATTTTCCAGTTCCGAGGCGTCGGACTCGACGCGCTGCTCGCGCCGTACGAAGTGCTGCTGGAAGCCAGCGTGCGGCCGCCGCGTGCGCTCGAGGCGTTTGGCGCCTCGAGCCACGTGCCGCGCATCGTCAATAGCGTGCGGGTGCGCGAGGTCGAAGTCGAGGAGCTGCGGCGCAGCAGGTGCATGAACGACATTGAGATCGGTCCAACGTTTGTCAAGTTTGAACGCGCGACGAGCCGCAGCGGCGTCAAGGCCGTCGCACCCGCGACGCTGACGATCGCAAACAACACGGACGCGCCGCAGCCATTTTCGATCACGTGTGCGCACGAGCACCTGAAGATCAGTCCGTCGAGCGGCCGCATCGCGCCAGCGTCTGTCGTGACCGTGTCGCTCGTGCCGCTCGCACGACCCGTCGAGCAGCGCCGGAGCGACGACAGCGTCGCGTCGTTTAGGCGCAGCAGTTCAGCAGCAGCAGCAGCAGCAGCGAGCACTGAGAGCTGGACTGGGTCGTTCACCGTGTCGGTCGGGTCGCACATGTCGCGCGAAGTCAGCTTTGTTTTGAGCGCTGCGGTGCTCCAGAGCCTGCCGCCGTTTGACGCGATTGCGCGGTCGCGCCATCAGCTCTCGTCGCAGACCGACGCGTTCTACTACACGAAGAAGCGGAACCGCCGCGGGCTCTACTTCCACGCGCGCGCAGTCGAGTGCGGGAGCTGCAACGTCGGCGAGTCGCACCAAGTGCCCGTGTACATCTGCAACGGCTCGAGCGCACCCATGACCGTGTTCCTCCAGGACCTCATGGAGCCGTTCTCGTGCGCGTACGCGACGACGACGATCGAGGCGCGCAAGTTCATCGAAGTGGCCGTGACGTTCACGCCCAAGGTCGCGGGCAAGGTCTCGACGTCGCTCTTTGCGTACTCGGTCACGGACAAAGCCGTCGTGACGCTCGTCGCGCGCGGCACGTAGCGACGAAACATATGTTGGCTGCAAAGGTACTTAAGGGCATTGCTGCTAGCTGCTGTTGCGGATGTGCAGACTCGCAAAGTCTCGTGTTGTTGTGCATGTGGATCGCATGTGTGCGAGTGGCTTATCGTGCTGCCATACAGACCCGATCCGTCCGATCGCCCTACTGCCCTACAGTCCTACTACATCTCTGTTGTACATACGTGGCTCCAAGTGATAAATAGCTACGGCGAGCTGCTCGTACTAAGCGCGCCACTGCTGCTCACACTGCGCTTGACGGCGTCGCGCTGGTCGTGCGCTGCCAAGAAGCGCTCGACGTCAGCGAGCACGTCGTCGTAGCCTGCGACGTCGCGCGGGTACACGCGGATCCAGCCAGCACCCGAGTCGTGCGACATCTTCTCGACGCGGTTCCAGTGCAAGTGGCGCTGCAAGTTGATCGCGAGCTCCTGCGCACCCGCGACGACTTGCCAGGCTGCAAAGCCCGCGCGCTGAATGCAGCCAGCAAAGTGGCGCGTGAGGACGCGCTCGGTCGACTCGGTCGCTGGCACTTGGACCACGAGGTGCATGAACAAGTGCCAACGCCCGCGGATCGCATGCGCGAGGCCGAGGCGGATGCACTCGAGCTGGAGCATGAGCACAAGGCGCTCGTAGCGCGGGTCCTCCTGGTCGCGCTCCTGCACGGGCCAGCGCACCTGCACTTCGAGCGTCGCGCCATTGCCCATGCGTGCTGTCAAGAGCTTCGTGCGCTGCTGTGCCGACGGGTAGAACGCCTCCATGCCGACTTCGACGGCCGCTGCAGCCTTGAGCGAGACGGCAAAGAACCGGTCGCTGCGCTTCGCACCGAGCGCAATGAGCTGCTCGAGCACCGACACAATCGACTCGAGTGCCGGTGGCGCCGAGAGGAAGTCGCCGCGCACGGGCTCAACGCCGACGTCACTCGGGTCGACACGCGAGAGCACGAGGCGCCGGATGTTGGACGTGATCGTCTATGCCATACGTACACATACATATGAACATGGTGCGTGCGTCCGAATCAACATGCTGCGAGCGCATGACAGGTCGCTCCAAGCCGCAAGCAATCGAGTGGACGCACCTGCAGCAGCGCGACGCACAGTCCGTCGGGCGAGAACAGTTGCTCGACATCATGCGACGGGATCCGACGGACCGCGTTGCTTTCGTTAGCGACGTCTGCGCGCATCGCAGTGAACGACTGCTCCAGCAGCGTGTACAGGTCGACAGCATCTCCATCAGCTGCGCTCGCCTTTGCTTCGTCGTCGTCCAACGCGTCGGTCGTCAAGCGCGCTGGCGAAAGCGCGTCGCTGCTGTTGCTACTGCTGCCTGTCGTCGAGAGCCACGGCGCGAGCACGACGCTCAGGACGCGGTGCGCGAGGTCAAAGAACTCGGGACCGACCTCGATCGAGAACGGCTCCTCGAGCTGCAAGAGCTCGGCCTCGCGCTTGCCCGCGAGCTCCTCGGCGCGCTGCATGCGCTTCATCTGCCACGCTGAGAGCTCGCTCACGATATACAGCAAGACCATCCCAAGCTGGAGCAACGGTGTATCGTCAGTGCGTGAATGTGTGTGAGTATGTGCAATGGGGGACAGCAGTGACGACGCGACGCACCTGCGATCGCCGCTTGATGCACTGGAGAAACGCTGGCTGCGCGACCGACAACGTCACGAACGGACAAACACCGTCACACTCGAGCGACGATGTCTGAGCGGTCGCAGCGCCTGCATTCGGGTGCACTGGATTCGGGTGCGACGTTGCATCGACAGTGGCGATCGTCTCGTCGCACAGCGGCGTGTCGCTCGCTGCTGCTGCTGTCGCGACTGCAGAGCTGTCCTTGTCAGCAACGAAGCCCTCGATGCTGCGCGTGAGCTGATAGAGGAACCGCCCCGCGCTCTGCTGCGCCGTGTCGGAGAGCACGTCCATTTCGTTATATGCGCGCGCGTCCAAGCGGCCGTGCTGCGCTGCGCTCGATGTCAGCGAGTCGTTCACGAGCAGTCCGGTTGCGAGCTGCAGCAGCCCACAGAGCGACCCGGACGCGAGCGCGAGCTGCTGCAGCGCCTGGAGCGCGAGTTCGCGCACGTCGCGGCTTGGCGACACGGCGGCCTCGAGCAGCCAGTGCTGCAGCGCCCGCAGCAGAACGTCCGTTGGCGTGTACAGGTCGTCGTACATCGCTTCGTGGCACGCAATGGCTCGGAGTCCAAACGTCTGGCCTGTAATACCAGACACGACAGAGTCAGGCAGTCAGTCGATGAGGTCTTCATACGCACAGAGGACGCAACGACTCCAGCGCATTGTTGACGACGTACTACTCGACGATGTCGTCAACAGCGCGATCTTGATCGCCGACACGGTGCGTCCGTGGTGCTACAGGCAGCAAAGAAAGTCGAGTGATCGCGTGAGCTGTTGCCCTGTGATCGACAACCTCGTACAACCCACACACAGACGCACCTTGGCAAGGGCGACGCGACACTCGACAGCGCTATCGACGACGATCGCGACGGTCTCGAACGTCGTGCCGTCGGCCGAGAGGCTGATCGCGAACCGCGCTGGTACAAAGTCGAGATGCCAGTGCAGCGTGATCGCCGAGAGCGCGACGCTGGCGCTGAATTGGATGTTGAGCCACTCGTCGCGCGGCTGCTGCGGCGTCGGTGGCGCCGACCGCCAGAACGACGACGTTCCAGTCTCAAGGATCCTGATGACACGCGTGCGGCAACCAGCAAGAAGCAGTCAGCCCATACAGACTCATACAGACAGACTCATACATACACATACACACCGATGAGCGCTGTGGTCGGCGCCATAGTCCGAGCTCGAGAGCACGCGCGTCGGTGCGACGACGACACGCGACAGCTGACGCGGCGGCGACCAGTCGGCAAACAGCGCGAGCGGCTCCATCGTCGCAAACAGCGCGAGCACCTGACAGAGCAACACGCATAAGATAACGCCGTGGGCGACACAGTACATCTGCTATGACGACGTTCAGCACGCGCATACCTTCTCAAGCGGCGCGACTGCTGCTGGCGATTGCGAGTCGAACGCCTTGACGACCGACGTGAGCAGACGCAAGTAGATCTGGTGGACGCACACAATGGCAGGCAGACAGTGAGCGAATCATGCGCAGTGTCATACAACAATGTTAGCGTGTGCCCCACACAGCTACAGCCAAGGACACCAACGGACCTGGTGCAGGTGGTTCTGCTGCGTGAGCGTCTCGACGTGGCGCTTGCGGTACTGCGCGCCGCTCTCGATGCGCCGGGCGAGCGGACACTTGGCGATGCGGTCGAGTACAAACTTGAGCTCGCTCTTTGGTAGCTGGATCGGCACGGCTGTGATCGGCATGCCGCGGCGCACGCAGCCGTCGACGTGCGGCATGCTCAGCTGGAAATTGGCGACCTGCAGCGGCTTGCCGTGCTGCGTTAGTAGCAGATCGGTCGCCGACCGCCGCGTGAGCACTTCGCGCGCGCGCGGGAACACGACGCTCTGGCACGCATCGCACACGAGCGCCGTGTGCTCGACCTCCTCGGTGTGTGCCGGGAACGCGTCGTGCGCGTGTGCGATCTCGTCGAGCGTCGACGCCCACATCGAGACCGCCGTCGTGCCCTTGCAGCGCCGACAGCCGTCGCGGAACGGCCGCACGTTGTTCGTTGCGGCCGTGCACTCGGGACACTTGGCGTGCAGCTGCAAGCGGCTCGCGCTGTCCTTGTCTTTGTCTTTGCTCTCGCTCGCTGCGACACGGTCCGTGTACAGCACGCCGTGGACGTCGCAGCCTGGGAACTCGAGGTACAGGCAGTCGTTGCATACAATGACTGCAAACGTGCGCATCTGAAGCGTTGACGACTCCTGCGCACTGCTGCTGCTGTCATTCGCGCATACACTCGGCAGCGTCGGTTGCGTGCCAGCGATCGCGTTCGCAGCTGCTGTGCGCACAGTCGATGCAGTCGTGCTGCGTGTCGTTGCGCTTGATGGATGCGCCGTTGCAGCGGCTGCAGAGCTGCTCGAGACCGTCATGATGCACGTCTGGCGGCGCGCGAGTTCTCTCGTGATCGGTCCACTGCAGAGCTCACTGCTGCTCGTGCGTTGCACACTTCCGTCTGTGTGCACGCAGCTCGTCCGTCTGTCGAACGCACGCGTTTGCTCTCGCGACGCTTCCTGCGTGGCGACTGCTCTGATACTGGCGTCTGTGTGCTGTTCTGCGTCTGGTTGAAGATCTCTGCGTGTACATTCGTAGCTTAGCACATCATAGCGGCTATGCCAGCTATATATTCTGCCACACGACTGCCACACCAGTGATATTGCTGCTCCACCAAACGCACAAACGCCACAACTTGGCTTGCGCGCAAAAGCCGAAAAAAACAATCACTTCGAGCATCTCGACGTGCGTTCGTGCGTGCGTGTGTGCGTGCGACTGTAGCGTAACGACGCCGACGACAGCAGTCATGGACGACGCTGGCGCAAACGGCAAGCGCAAGCGCGACGACCGTGATGACCGCAAAAACGGCAAGGACCGCAAGGTCAAGGCGCGGCAGGAGGAAATGGAGGACGAGTTCCGCGCGACGTACTTGCCGCTCACGGCGTTCTACAAGTACCTCGAGGTCGTGCACCTCAAGAGCCCGCTGCTGCTGCCGCGTACACTCAAGTACCGCATCGATGCAAAGCGTCGGTCAGCTGCTTTGCTCAGTAGCAAGCCAAAGACGCCGCTCGCACGCAAACAGACCGCAAAGGACGACATTGCGCCAACTGCCGCGGCGCTGCGCGAGTTCAAGTTTGGCATCACGTCCGAGAACCTCGACGTGTTTGCGTGTGCGAACCAGCGCATCGGCCTGCTCGTGTCGGTGCTGACAGCAAAGACCGGCGGCAAGTTTGCCGACAACTCGTTCGAGCTCGTCGCAACGAGCTTGATCTCAGGTCCGTCCTAGTGCTTCGCTACAGCTCTGTATATATATATGTGCATGTGTGTGTGGCTGCCTGTGTCTACTGGTGGCTCTAAGCTGACGCGCTTGTCTGTTGCTCTATCAGTGTTCCGCGCCAAGGAAGTGACGCTCGGCCGGCCGTTCATTCGCTCGAACGTCGGCGTGTACATGCTGCTGTTCCAGGTCGTCGACATGGAAGACGCGGGTGCTGAGCTCGCAAAGTGCACGACGTTTGCGTTCACTGCACCTGCAACGCGCATGACGATCGCTGGCGCCGACCTGCTCACGACTGCGATCGGCGGCCGCCCGCCGCTGTTTGCAAACGTCCTGCGCGTCGACGTCACGCGTTGGCGCAACGGCACGAACAGCATCGACCTGCCAGCAGTCGCGCCGGCAGTGCGAGGCGGTACGTTTGTCGCTAGCAAGCAAGCGCTGTGGGCACCTCTAGAGCCAATCGCTTATGTCTGTATGTGTCCTGTATCGCTCGCTACAGCTGTGCAACTGCAGTTCCGCGTGACGTGGGCGCCGCCCGTGACAGCAAAGCGCATCAAAGGGCTCCACGACATTGCGATCGCCAAGCTCGGCGTCAAGCCAACTGAGCGCTCGGACGCATCAGCAACTGCGAAGACGCAGCCGACGACCGACAAGTCGTACCACGTCGAGTCGCCCAACCACATGCACCTCGCAAAGGCCGCGCTACCAAGCGAGAGCGCAGGGGTGCGCTGCGTGTTTGTGTATGGACTGTATGGACTGTAATGACAGATGACTGACGGCTCGTGCTGCTGCGCAGGTCTACTTTCACTTTCTCTACCACTCGATGCTGCGGCGCATGAGCGAGAAGCGGTCGGACTACTCGTGCTCGTGGTGCGACATGTACGCCGGGTCGCTCCGCGGCCTCGTTGCGCACCTCGTGTGCTCGCACAGCCGCTTGCGCTTCCAAGTCGCGGTGCGTCCTTGTATTGAGGTGTCGATGGCATGAACTGGCTCGATGCGTCCAGTGTCGCGTGTCCACAGCAGCAGTCTGACCATCGTATGTGTGTATACGTCTCTTGGTATTGCTAATGCGACTGCGACTGTGTGTATGCATACGGGTCCACACAGGTCGGCCATGACAACATGGCGCACATTTACGTGACAACCGCACAGCCCACGTCGTCATTCGACAGTACCAGCAGCGCTCCATCCGCATCGCCATCGCCGTGCGAACTCGATCTCGACAGCGACGCGATCGACGGCATTGCGCTGCACTACTGCTACTTCTCGCCGAGCAAGCGCGCGACGAGCGGCAAGACAGCTGAGGAGCGCAAGATCGAGGAGCGCATGCACGAGTTTGACGAGCTCGAGGAGCTTGCGAGAGCGCAGCCAACGGCGTTCTACGCGCCGCTGCTGCAGCGCCAGTACTTTCACTCGCGCACCGGTGCAGTCGTGCTCGACCACGAAGCCGGCTACGACAGCGACGACGACGTCGACGAAGAGTGGATCATCAAGCAGAGCGAGAAGCTGCTCGACGAGTTTGAAGACGTTGCGCTCGAAGAGAAGGAGTTTATGAAGAAGTGGAACCGCCACGTGAAGGAGCACAAGTGCGTACGATGGTGTCGTACATCGCAGTGGCTGGATCGATTCGTGTGTAGTCTGCCTACTTACGGGATGTCACGTATTGTGCTGTTGCTTGTCATTGTCGCAACAGGATCCTTGCGGACTTTATGGTCGCGTCGTCGTGCCGCATGTTTGCGAAGCGCCATGGCAAGTGGTGCGTCCAGCGCTCATACGTGTTTGGTTTCTAGTCGGATGCGCATCTGCTCGTTTACGTATCGTTGTCGTCATTGCGCTCTATTTACGTGTATTCGTTTCCGTTCCTAGGCTGTTGGACCACGGATTGCGGTACAACTTTTTGCTGCACCTGTTCAACTTGTGGGACAACTCGCTGCTCAACTCGCGCGCGATCATCGACTGCATGCTCATTGTCGACCACATCGCGGTGCGTGCAGTGCGGCAGACACGAATGACTCGTTTAGTGGACTCACTGATTGACATGCGTGTCGAATGCCAACGCGCGCAGGTGCTCGAGGAGACCAAGCCGACGACGAACAGCGACGCGCCGCCACAGGCTGCAGTCGCTGCGCAGTGAACTTGTGTTTTGCATGCACACACACACACACACGTTCCCGCGCTCCTCCCATGCGCGTACACCCGCACGCTTGCTTGCACATGCACACACGCATTAGCGTCGAGCGTGCCGTCTGTAGCGCGAATGGACCGAGCTCTTTATGTAATCAGCACACACGCACAGCCACCGCTTGCGGTCGCTGTCGCCCCCAAACTACGAACGAGTGCATGCTCTATCGTCTAGTTCAGTCGCTCGTTTGCTTGGCATCACTATTGTCGTCCTTCACATCGTCACTGTGATTGTGCGCGTGTCCATCCTTGTGGTGGTTGTGCTCGCACTTGCGGCTGTGCTTGTGCTTGCGTTGCTGCGTTCGCCGACTGCGGCTGTTGTCGTCGCTGTCGTCGGACGAGTCCTCGCCGCTCTCACTCGAGCTCTCGCCAAACTCGCGCTTCTTGTGAAAGATGCAGCACTCTGCAGCAGCCATGAGCGGTCAGTTGCAGGCGCGGCAGTTAGCGATCGGTACATGACAAGATATGCAAATGCACAACACACAACACACAGCTCACAACATCAGTCCGTACTGTTGGACTTCTTGCGGCCGAGGTGCTCGTTGTCCACGACGCTGTCGTCAAACGTCACGCGTGCGCGCGGTTGCAGCTGCAAGTGGTACACTGGAGCATCACTTGTCTGTGACGGTGGAGGCGCCTGTACAATCGTCGCGGACCCAGCGCTCGCATGCTGCTGCTGCTGCTGCTGTGCGTGGTCGCTCATGCTCTGCTGTGAATGATAATACGTAATGGATGTGAATCGAACACAACTGTTCGTAATTTTCATGTGACATTTGGAAGATAGGTTGTATTTTGCACCATCAAATCTGATTTATGACAACATATGCCAGGCTCCGTATTACATTAGTTCATGACAATAATACGTTGGCGATATTCGAATAGATCAAAGTCGACGACTTTTGCTTTGATCGGCAAATAGAGCGTATT
>JAASGP010000034.1:0-61833 GCA_023334275.1 Globisporangium carolinianum | reverse complement strand
CGACGTACAACATTCCGTTATAGTTGCTCATATTCTTACAACTACAATGATGTCATTAAGTGCTGTTGAACGACATGGAACAACATTGATACGCAATACATAATTCTACAGTACGGAATTCGATATGATTACGCTCTATAACCGTTTATCGACAACACTAACATCTTACATATTTATCACTGACAAACACGTCTTGTGTAGTCTGAGATAACATGACGCTATCCGTCAAGCGTGATGTCGTCCGTCATGTATCGTAAGCAGTTACAAGATAAAGAGATGGAGCTCGGAATTATCGTCTTTGATGATGTGAATTGCGTAAAATTGATGATTTACGGTTGCAACTGGATGTTCATCAAGGTAGAACATGATATTGTTAGCATATCAAATGCAGCAAAATGTGTGCTTCTAGACTACTTCATCTATATTGTCAGTTTAAGATCGGCAAATATAAGTGTGATCACATCTAAACCCTAATTACGAGGTAATCGATAACCGACACTGTAAGACCGTTGTTTCAAAAGACCACATTGGTTTGTATGGGTTTGTTATCATTCGGTGATTGGTCAAAATGATGTGTGCTTGGAGCATGTCAATATGTACAATATGAATGTGCAGCTTCTAAAACGTCATCAATAGCTGTGTTGTATTCGTATATGTTTCTTGTTCATTTATTTAGTCACGAGTGTAGAACGCATCATTGATGATCCCATTCGATTGTGGTTTTCGGTCGTCGAATCTTGACAGCGATGGCGTTGCGAACTGCGTCACATGTGCGCCGCTTGCTGTGTGCTCGCTCGATGAGCACTCGCGTAACCGTGCAGAACACACGACGCGCAGCAGCAGCAGCGACAACCGCCAACAGCAGTGATCTACCGCGCGTCGTGAGCGAAGAAGCAGTGTTTGAGACCCCGTGGCTGCGCTTGAAGCGCATCTGCTTCCTCGACCAGCGAGGTCGCGAGCGCCAGTGGAACGGCATCGAGCGCACGACGACGTACCCAACGCTCTCGAGCCGCGCCGATACGAGCGTGCAAGCAGATGCTAGTGCAGCAACAAGCGAGCATGTCGATAAGTGCGACGCAGTCGTAGTGTTCCCGTTCCTTACGAAGGCGAACGCAGCGCGACAGGTGATTCTCATCCGGCAGTTCCGACCACCAGTAGGCAAGTGGGTCGTCGAGCTGCCTGCCGGACTGATCGATGGCGACGAGTCCCCTGAAGTCGCAGCGTTCCGCGAGCTGCGTGAAGAGACTGGCTACGTTGGCGCGGCCGTCCTGCACATGGGTCCACCAATGGTGAACGACCAGGGCATCACGAATGGCAAGTGCCGGCTGCTGCTCATGGAAGTGCGGCATGAAGACCAGCCCGACGCTGGGAATACTAAGCAGCAGCTCGAAGACGACGAAATGATCGACGTGCTGCTTGCACCGCTCGATGGACTCGTGCCGTGGCTGCTCGCGCGCCAAGCGACTGCAGGCGACGCGATCGACGCGCGGCTGTACTCGTACGCACTTGGTTTGCAGGCACTGCCGCTTGGACTGCAGCAGCAGCAGCAGTAGCAGTAGCTACGACAAGGGTCGAGACACTGTCGCGGAGTGACACGCATGCCGTGTGATGTGGAGCATCAGGAGTGATGGCAATCGAAGAGTGTTGGTAAGCAATCTAACATGGCCATACTGCTGTATGCATACTGTCGCACACTGCAATCGACAGCACATCACGATATGACGCAGTCGCTACTGTCGTCCTGTGTGCTATGGCTACTACTGCGTGACGAGTCACTCTGTTCGCCCCGTGCGCGCGCTGCTGCTTCGTCAGCTGCTCGCTGCTTCAAACGCGCCTCGCGCCGCAGCGAGTACCCAGCACTCGCGTGGAGCTTGTAGTGCTGTGTGCGGCTGTCGAGCGCCATTGCAGCAGCAGTCATGTGTGTACACCACGTCGCACAGACCCGTCATCAGCTTCGAACAATAGCGAATGGCATCACACAAAGACTACGCACCGGCGAATGCGCTCGTGCTCCTGCTCGAGCCGCTCTTCGACAATGTGCATGCCGTACAACCGACCGGGTATGTCATTGGTCCGCCGGGTCTGGGCGCCATAGTGATGCGCGATCCAGACCTCTTCGTCAATGCCGTACATCGGTCGTGCTGTGTAGTCGGGTGCGCTGTTTCTGTGGCTGTCGCCACGCGCAGCGGCTTCGGCTGCGGCCTGCGCAGCGTACGGATGCATGCGGCCAGTGCTGCCAGTAGTCGACTGGGCGTGGAAGCTCTGGGATGGTCGACTCGCGTCGTACTGGCGTCGCCGTGACGTATCGGAGAGCACTGCGTGCGCTTCGCTCACGTTCTTGAACAGCTCGGCTTTGGTCTAGACGTGTGGTAGATAGATAGGTATGGAGTGAGTGTCTATTGTAGTGAGCGAGTGAGTGGACAGCGTGGCGAACGCACCTTGTCGTTCCCCGTGACATCTGGATGCAGCGTCTTTGCTGCAAAGCCGCAAGCGTGTATTGGTGGTGACGTACACATGTACATACACACATACGCATACACATACACAACACACAGGCACACGCGTGATGTGAGGCGAGATGGAGTGCGGTGCAATCAGCAGCGCAGGAGCAGGTCGCACCAAGCCGAAAGTACGCGTCTTTGATCTCCCTTGCGCTCGCGGATCTGCAGGACAAGCGCAGTTGATTGACGCAATGCAAAGAAGACGCGCTTGACGTGAGTCACTCGCTAGTGATCGAGTAGCACAGGCACTTGCGCGAGCATGAGAGCAGCGAGAAGAAACGTCGGCCAGTATGTTCACGCGCTTCGAGCTGCACGCAAACGCGCAAACGCGCATGCTCACACACAAGCAGATCACACGCACCGCGAAACGTTTAGTAGTCGGTAGTAGTCCATCACTCGCGAGTCGGCTGCGAGAGAGAGCGACCGCAGTGCGCAAGAGCTTCGACTCGCTAATGACAATGACAAGTGTCGACGACAGAGCTGATTAGCAGTGGGAACATTACAGTAATCAATCACGTAGATGCAGTCCTCGAATCTATATTAGACGCTTTTGAGTATCGCAGCACTCGCTTAAGTTCGAGTGCAAACACTATCTTAGAGCGGTTTGAATCGGCACAATCAACGACATCAACCAGTCGATATATATCGCCTCGTATCGAACAAGACACACATGTCCAGCGTAGACTGCAGCATGCATGCACATGCGGAGCGTCAACTGAAGATCAGTCGGATGTCGTACGTATTGCACGCGAACGTGCACTGCAGCTATCGTCTGAGCGCGCTGGCGTTGTCGGTACGCGCTCCAGCTATTCGTATTGCGCCAACAACGTTGCTTCCATGAGAGTAGCATCAAGGCGCTGCGAGGACATTTGCTGTACGATTTGCATCGACGCACAGTCTCAGAGGTAGCTAAGTGTACCCGTTTGTCGAACGACACTCTTGCGTATGCTTCGTTGTTGCGATCGTGTATGTGTGCGCAGAGGAGGCGTCGAATCGCGATCGTAGTCCGAACGAGCCATATACCGTGTGGCGATCGATCATCAGCCCCACGTTTGGAGCTCGCAAGATCGCGCAACGCTTCGCGCTTTTCGGATCTCAAAGCGTCGCGGCGACTTGTCAGCAGCGACTGGTGCCCTGCATCTCCATGCGCTCAACACAACAAGGCACGCGCACAGGTACATCTGCATTGCCCACGCTCATGCGCTGCTGCTGCTCTCTCTCACACACGACGATACGCTCACAAGCTGATATGAAGATCGCGCGCGTTGTCGCCATGACGCAAGCTGCGCTGCTGCTGCTGCTCGCGGCCGTGACGCAGCATGTAGTGCACGGCATCGCAGTCGAGCTCAACAGCGCACTCGCACGGTCGTACGCTGACCCAGCAAGTGATGCGGCGCTGCGCTTCAGCGCCGAGACGTCCGAGCCGCTGCCAGCGAACCTCCTGATGACGTTGAACGGGTACTACGGCGACCCGGCTAACCGCATCCCATGCGCTGTGGACGAGACGAACCGCACGCTCGGCAAGAACGTCACGGTCCTGCTCGCGCTCTCGCGGTGCCTCGACGAGCCGTCACTGCGCGCTGTCGAATCCTGGGTCGACGCCATGAAGACCCAGGAGCTCACGTTCTTTCGCGACAGCGTCGCGTCGCCAATCACGTTCGCGACGACTGTCGTGTCTGGCGCGTGCGAGCAGCCACTGCCCACGAACAGAGGCTACGGATCGGCTCCAGCGTCCGTCGCAATGGCAGCAGTCGACGTAAACGACCGGGACCTCGCGCGCGTCGCACCGTTCGCGCGGTTCGGTCGCGTACTCGGCGCGCTCTCGACGGTCGCAGCGATCGCCGAGCCGAGTCCAAACGCAAGCGGCACCGAGTCGACGCAAGCGATCGCTGTTGTGAGCTTTGTCAACAGCGCCGAGTCGTTTGCCGAGGTCGAGCAGTTTGAGCGCGCGTTCCAAGTGCGCAAGGCGTTCAACTTCCAGCTGTGCCCTGGTGGCACCTGCTCGAGTTCGTACGACCATGCGACCGTCGTGCGCGAACTCGCGGACCTGTCAATGTACAGTCTGTTCACAGCGACGCATACGACGTCGTGCCCAGCGCTCGAGCACGGCGTGCCGGTGTCGTTCGTCGACGCGGCTGGCGCGCGCCAGTGCTTTTGCACGTGTCCAAGCGGCTTGGAGCAGCGCGATGGCGCGAACGGCACGACATTCTGCGCGCCAGCGACGAGCACGCACGAGCCATCGTGTGTCTGGAACACGCACCCGTTTGGCTACAAGCACGAAGTCACGACGAAGCTCAGCACGTGCACACTCCGCCGCATCGCGAGCGACTGGGGCGTGCCCGTGCCGTTCCCGACCGACAACTACGTCGCCGACAAGCGCACCAACACTGTTGGTAGTAGACCTATCGACGGTCCGCACGTGACGCTGTCATTTACTAAACTGCCAACGCAGCTGTACGACGGCGCGCGGCTCCGGACTTTGTCATCGCTCGGCGACGTTGGGCTCTTTGAGCGCCAAGTCGCACCGCCTGGCGTGATCGAGCTGCTCGACATGCTCGCACTCGGCGACATGACCGAGCATCTCCAGGTGCCGCGACCGCGCCGCGTCGTAGCGCTCAGTGAGGATGGGACATCGCGTGTCTATGCATGGGACGACTACGAACGCAACAGCACCGCAATCGTCGACGACGTTGCGCTCACGGCGTTTGGCAAGTACGCGCTCTCGGTCGTTGCGACCGACTACACACACAACGCAACGTGCTCGGGCTGCGTCGCAGTCGTCGACAAGTTTCGCCCCAAGGCGACGACAACGTGTCCTACGAGCTTTGTCGGCGTTGGTACAGCGACTGCAGAGATGTCGCACGCGAGCGTCGCACGCGCACTCGTTGTCGTCCAGCGCTTCTTTGACTTTGGCGACCGCGCCGAGAACGACGCGTGCAGCGACGCGCGCTGCGATGTGAGTACGTGGCAAACGCGCAGCTTCTTCGAGGCGTCGTACACGTTGCACACGAGCGCAGCTGCTGTGAAGCGCGTGTTTAGCAGCGACGCGATCGCAAGCGACCTCACAACTGCACTGCGAGCGCGCAAGAACCCGCTCGCGAAACCCGAGGACCCCACGTGTGCCAAGCAGGACAGTGTGCCTGTTGCTTCGGGTGTATGCGCGCGGTGCGCGAAGCTCTCGACCGCGCTCCAGGAGCTCTGGACCGACTACACGTGCAACTACGAGTACGACGTGCAGCACTGCGATGGCGATGCAGCGCAGACGTGCGCGGTCGAGCAGTGCCTTGCTGTGACGAGTAACGCGCTTGCGACTGCGCGCGTGCAGCTGACAGCAGCAGCCGAGAGCCGAGCGAAAGCGCTTGGCGCGACTGCTGCGACCGAGATCCGTCGCGATGTCCCCAGCGGCTGCAAACAGATCGGCAGTGCGAGTGGTGCGGCGTGCAAAGTGACCGCCAAGGTCTCCGACTGGCTTACGGCGAGTGTCGTCGCCAGTCCAACGTCAGTGCTCGGCGGCGACGCGACCAAGTTTGTGTACTGGCGCTACCGCGTCGGCAGCGCTGGCGACTGGAAGCTCTGGGGTGGTAGTGCTGGCGCTGGTGCTGGTGCGCCGACGGAAGACAAGGAGACGTTTGTGAATGCGACGACGAGTGTCGTTGTCGAGGCGTGGACTGCGTGCGGCCGTGTGTCGCAGCCATTCGCGTTCACAGTCGTGCTCGTGCTGCCCAAGCCAAGTGCCGGGTACTACAGCGCAGCAGTCGCGATGCTCTCGGGCAGCGCTGCAACTGGGTCGACTGGACGTATGGGCGTCGCTGGTGATGTCGTTGCGACGTCACTCGCAGCGTGTGCGCTCGTCGCTTTCGTCGCGCTCGTGGTAGCACAGCGCCGACGCTGGAGTGCTGCGACTGCTGGTGCTGCTCGTACTGCAAATGACAGCGCGACGCGGTTCGACATGGACGACGCCGCGTATCGGCCGCTGCTCGAGTGAGGCGTCATGCGAGTGCTGAGACGACGACGACAGTAACGACAGCAGATGACACACGTCTGTTGAATGATGGACATGAATCGATTGTCCTTGCGATTGCGTGTGTAGCAGCAGTAGACAAGAGTCGCTGACTGGACGAAGGACGCCGTGCCTTTGTCGAATGGATGGGTGAATGCATGTCTTCTGTACTGTTTCTGTACACCCACATGTGTCCTCGTCAAGTGGACAGATCAACGCAGAGCGTCCATTGTATTTGCACTTGATACAGTTGCAACGAGTGCCCCTCACTCGCTCGTACTACCGAGTGCAGTCGACATGTGCGAGATGGACGCTCTTTACCGACCTCGTGACCGACTGACTGACTCACTTGGGCACTTCGACAACGAGCGGCACGCGCGCGCTCGCCTGTGCGTCGAGGTACGCGACTGCAATGGCGCGCACTTCGAGCTCGTACTTGCCAGCGCGTCCTGGACCCGTGAAGCCGACCTTTTGCGCCACCGACTGCGCCAAGTCCGCGCACTAACGACCGACCGACCGCATTGATGGTGGCCACAGCCGACAGTTTACGTCAGTCCAACAACTCAGCGTCTACATCCAACATATACCGTATACGCAGAAATACGCAACATATAAATACGCCTACACATACCTTCCAGGCCGCAAACAAACGGTTCGACGCAGCGTCAAACACGACGAACCACACGTGCTCTCGGCGGAACGGACTCGCTGCATCGATCGCGTCGTAGAACGTCGAAGCAAGTGGCGCCGACGCACCAACTGCGACGTGGTCGCGCACGAGCAAGAGCTCTGCTGTGACAAAGTCACCCGGCTGCACGTTGGGCTCGTCGAGCACTGCGAGCGTTGCGTCCGTCAGTCGGAGCTGCGGCAGTGCTGCAGTGTCGCCATCTCCAAGACGCGCGCGCTGGTCGCGCAATGCGTCGTCGTCTGCGACGAGCGCACCCTGCGCGAGACTCGAGAGCAGCGACAGCGCGCGCAGGAGCGTCTGCGCCGAGAAGCCGCGCTGGACCGAGTGCTCCGCTGCGATTGTCGCAAAGATCTGGCATTGCGTCAATCGATCCGTCAGTCAGTATACTGATACAAGAACATTGGCAGCCAGTAGGTCGGTTGGTGGACTGGACGAACCTCAATGAGGAACGGGAGCTCGCGAAGGACTTTGTGGAGCCGCACGTCGACTGTCGAGTACGTATATACAACGTCACCGCGCGTGCGTCACAGCGTGTGCGGCATCAGCCAAGCAGTTACAGTCAGCATACGAGACAGTAGAGACGTACGCCACAGCGGCTTCGACACGCCCTGGAGCTTGTTGCGGCGCAAAAACTGGTACAGCGCCAGCATGTTCTCTCTGCGCATACGTTTCAACGTATACGTACGTAAGTGAGTCATACACACATATACACGTAGAGAGAGAGAGAGGTAGAGCGAAAACCGTACCTCGCAACTGGGTCCGGATGCTTCTTGATGCGGCCGAGCACTTCGGCTGGCAACGCGCGTGCTGCGTCCATGCGTTTGATGAGCTTGTTGTGCGCGGGTGTGCGCTGACTCGCTTGCTTGCGGCTCTCGACGTCGTCATTATACGTTATCATCTCATCCGTCGACAGCAGCAGCTCGACAATGTCGTGGACGCTCATGCGGTCGCGCAGGCCGTCAATGAGGTTGGCAGTCGTCGCTCTCGACACCTGTGTGCGGTCGCGCCGGCTGCTCTTCTGATGCATGACGTACGCAACGTACGCGAGGCCGCCAATGACAACTGCGAAGTACGCGACGACAAACAGCGACGATCCTTCAGTACTAAACGCCGAGACGAACGCGTAGTCCATGAGCAGCGCCTGGCGGCCGTCCGGGTGCCCGTACTTGCGAAAGTTCGCGATCCCTTCAGTGTCAGTCAGCGCTTCGTACGCTTTTGTCACGCGCGCAAAGCGAGCAGCAGCCGCGCGGGGACTTGCGAGGTTCTTGTCCGGATGGAGCGCGCGGCCGAGCGTGCGGTACGCTTTCTTGATCTCGCGCACGCTCGCCGTGTCCGAGATCTGGAGGATCTCGTACGGATCAAACACGCCGGATGTGTCGACGCTCTGCAGTTGCTGCAGACAGTGGTACGCGAGCGCGAGTGCGATTGCGAGCGCAGCGACATTGGCAGCAAATGCGAGCGACCGCGTCTGCTTGGGCGTCTTGACGACGCGGTAGAGCGTGAAGAGCGCGGCAGGCACGATGTACAGCGACAGCATCACGCAGCTGAACGAGTAGAACGCTGCGTCCGACTCGGACGTGCTCGCCATCGTTGCTGTTGTTGTTGCTTGTGGTCTCGTAGCTGCAGGGTGTGGCGCTACCAATCGTGTCGTGAGCTGCTGCTGGATGCGTTGAGCAATGAGCGTGACGTGGTCTTTCAGATCCACATCCTCGTAATAGTGACGTCACTAGAACACTGACACTTACCACCTATTGCAAGGTTGTGCGACCAAATCCAATGCTCACGACACTCGCGGCAAACTTGTTTGCAAGTGAAGCACGGAGTAGACTCGTACGATGATAAGTCAACCACGATGAGCAAAGTCAAGGACGCTGCGAACTCGCAGAACTCAAATCAACGACTGCACTGCGCTTGTTTGTCGTCGTCGTCGATCGCACCTCCCACGTCGAATCGTGTAGCGACGCGTTACAGCTGTGATCGTTTTAGCTTCTCAGAATAGCTATGCGATACTGCAACAGTAAGCTGAAACAGCAGCTATCTTTGGCTGCTGCTTGCATGCGCCACATGTGGGCCTCTCTGAGCAGGCAGGCAGGCTACCAGCAGCAACAGGGTCCACTCCCGAATCTCTTCTCTCTCACTCGTCGACGACTAGCTCACCATACGCGTCGACAGCAAGCGTGTGCGTGTCGTTGGTTGCAGCTTGTTCTACAAGCTACCTTTGCTAGGTCGTGCGTACGATCACACTCGTACACACGACTACTCGTCTCTTACCCAGCCTTCGACTCGAGCAACGGCGATGACAACCCCACTGAAAGCGCTCATCCAAGAGCGTCTGCGCGCCAAGATTGTGCGTCAGGGGATCGACGACGACGCTCTCGGTAGCGGCGACGTCGATGACTTTGCATCGCTCGACCGGGATCTCGATCTCCAGTCGCCATCGCGTCTGCTCGCGCGGCAGCACGCACGCGGCGCACGACGTGGCAGTGTCGACGCTCGTCCTTCGAACGTGCGTGTACGCACACAGCAGCAGCAGCAGCAACAGCAACGATCGTCGCAAGCGGACCACCACATCATTGCTGATGCGACGTCACGCCACCGTCGCCACACCAAGCACCACGCGAGTAATGCTGGACATCGCCAGCACCAGGACTGCCACCACAACCACGACGAGCGCCGACGCCGCCATCAGCACGACCACGGTCGCCGCAACAGCTCTCACCATTCGGATCAAGAAGAAGAGCAGCAGCTGCTCGAGCAGCAGTCGGACGCCGCTGCTTCGAACAAGCTGCTTGGCTACTTTACGTACGACCAGCAGCAGCAGCAGCAGCAGTTTAGCGACTATGCGCGCCAGAGCTGCGGCTTTGGTAGCGAAGGCGGTGCACGCTACCGCGATGAACCGTTTGGAGTGCTGCACCGCGAAGTGAATGGAGACGACGTCGAGCAGCGCCATGTGCGCGTACCGTCGCCATGGGAGCGCCACGAAGACGCGAGCTACAGCCATCGCCACCAGCACGTTGAGCGCCGTGTCCACTCGGGAGCAAGCGACACGGAGCGGCACATTCAGCAGCACGAGCGCAGCGGCAAGACTCGAGCAGAGCGTCTCACCAACTTTTTGTCGCTGCCGTCGCCACGTGCGTTCCCAGGTGTAAACAACGACATGCAACGAGGTCTGCTCGGCGACACTGCGCTCATCCCAGCCGAAGCCTACGAGGTCGGATTCCCGACGTTTGAGACCGAGCGCTTTGACTATGCGAACGCTCGCACCGAGTCCCAGACACAGACCCAAGCGACTCGCAGCAGCGCTGGCAACATGCACACTGCGTCTCGATGCAAGATCAGTGACGCAGACTGCGCGTCCGAGCGCGAGCCACGCAAGCGCGAGTTTGCAGCGCACGCCAGCAGCGCGGTCGACAAGGACATCTACGAGCGACGTCAGCGCCAGCGGCACGTCCGTCAAGCTCAAGGACGCGACGACGCGACAGACCAGACGACGCATTCCGAGTTCCGATTCAGCAGTCAAGACACACACGGCCGTCCAGTACCGCAGCGGTTCGAGTCGAGCGTGCCGCTCCATCTCGACATGGCTGCGAGTCCGCTCGCTGCTGCCTCGAGCCTCGCGCCGCTCGTGTTTGCTGCTGCGACGTCGCCGCGACTCGAGACGAATGGTCGAGGCGCGTCGCGACAGCAGCTCTCGCAGCGATTCAGCTACGCGCCTTCTAGTAACAATCTGCCCGCGCCACTCGACATGGCGGCCGTCGAGTCGAGTGACGACAGCGAATCGAGCGACGTCATTGGTGCTGCACGCGCTCTCAGCAGTGCGAGCGAGCTGCTCAGTCGACGACCAGCAGGGCCAATGGTGCGCCGCCTCAACTCGAAGATGCTCTCGCCTGGTTGTCACCGCGCCGCGACTGTACGTGCATCGCTCTGTTGACGTCTGGACATGATGCATGTGGGTCGTTCGCTACACTGACACCTGTGTCTGAATGTGTGCAAACGAATGGCTGACGCACCTCAGGCGTTCGTCGAGAAGCGGCGAAAGCGCACAACGAACTCGACGCCGCGCACGATGGCGACGCAGCGCTGGCTGCAGTCAATGGGACCGCCGTCACTACCGACTACTACGAGTAGCAGCACCACGTCCAAGAGTGCGCGTGGTCCGCACGTTAGCAGCTTCCACACACGCGCGCCGATGCACGTCGCGACGCAGCAGCAGGCACTCGATGTGCGTCGCGCGTCTCCAGACACGTCGTCTGTCACACTCTGATGCGCTTGTCGTTCAGGTAGACAACAGTAGACTGGTTAGCAGGTGGACACTACAGCAATATGTCATTTCAAACTGCGAGTACATCGCTCTCAATCTGCGATTCCTAGCACATCAATCGACACTTGCTTGCATATTCGTACTTTATCGAAATATTGGCTTCCATATCGTAGTGCGCTGCGACTGTTCCGCGAATCGCGATCTTCGAAGCCATGCGTTGCTCGAACGGATCAGCTGGTCTATCACCACGCACACACACGTAGTGCTGCCAGCTCAAGCTCAAGTCGAGAAGAAGGATCTCACACGCACATAAGCACCACGATGCACGGCTGGGGCGTCACGCGCGGCATGAGCCACCCGCCGCACTTCAGTCGCTCGCGCCTTCCGCTCATGCACACGTACGCCGCAATCACGAGCGAGTCGTCGCCGCTGCCGTCGTACACACCGCCGCTGTCGACGCCAGCGTCGCGGTCGCTGCCGCTGCAGATTTTGCTCGCGCTCTTTACGACGCTCGTCGTGCTCTCGTCATTGCTCCAATTCACAGGCTTGCACCCGAGTCTGCGCTACGTGGGCGACAATGACAGCAGTCCAATCGTTCGTGCAGCGTCGATGCAGCTGCTTGCAGTGCAGCAGCCGACCAGTCACGCAGCCGACGACCTCACCGACTCGGTGATCTACCAGGACATGCTCGACCGTCTCGATGCGACTGCTGCAGCAGCAGACGCCGACTCGATCGAGCGCGCCGACGTCCCGTTCGCGATCGCATTCCATGGCGCCAACGTATCGAATGGCGCATTTGTCCCAATGACCGACGTATGTGTATACTGTACGTGTATAGTATACATAACTGTGCGTATACTGACTGCGACGTACGTTCTGGATCGAATAGGCAGCAGACGCACCAACGATCGCAATCGACAGCAGCGACAGCGACGCGCGCTTCACGTTTGTGCTCGTCGACATTGACGCGCCGGACCCGCTTGCACCGAGCCACGCGCCGTTCCTGCACTACATTGTCGCCGACATTGGCAAGTCGCACAGCAGCAGCCGTGTGCTCGTACCGTACTTTCCCGTATCGCCGCCAGTGGGCGAGCACCGGTACGTCTCGCTGCTCTTTCGGCAGCTTGAGGCATCGCCGACGACGCAGATGTCCGACGCATTCGCAGCTGCGACTGCAAAGCTGAGTGAGCACCGTGCAAAGTTTGACGTTGCAGCGTTCGCGGAGAGCCACATGCTCGTGCTCGTGCACACGACGCACTTTGTCTCGCACCGCGACGCGTGAGGGCATCGTGAGGTGTCTGTCGATGGGCGTCGAAGGACGTCGTCAAGAGGTCTTATCGGTAGCGCCTTAATTGAATGGGATCTTTGCTGCGTCGTTCTATCCAGCATTTGAATTTCTATTGTTGCTGCAACTCGGCTGCTAATTGAATCGAATGTATGTTGTGGCGTTCGATCGCAATGTGCATTTCTATTGTTGCTGCATTTCAGTGCCTTGCGCTGCAAGTTGCAGTCGCCGCACAATCTGCTGCTGATGTGGCTGCAGTTGCGCAAGCGCACGAGCCGACAGCGACCGCGCAAGTTCGTAGCGCTGCGCAAACTGCACGAGCTCGCGCTGCGGCGGCGCGAGCGTCGACACGTGACTGTCCGGCACGCGCGCGAGCTTCTGTAGCATTGCGTGCTGCGGTGGCGTCAGTGCACTCAGACGGCGCCAGACGTCGTTGCTGCTTTCGTTCACAAGAGCATCCGCACTCGACACTAGTGTGTGCGACGACTTAGCGATGCTGCGCGTCGTTGCAGCGTACTGTTGCTGCTGCTCGAGTTGCTGGATCTTGTGTCGCGCTTTCCGGCGCGCGAGCTGCACGAACGGCGTCGCTGGCAGCGTCGTCTTATTAGCACAGTCGCAACCAGCACATGTAGCCATTCGCTCGTTAATGCCAATGGCGACACAAGCGACATGGCTACAAGCTCGAGCAGCATACACGCAGGGACGTACAAGCCGTGCGTCAATGTACTTTTCAGTGAGGAACCGCATGGTGCTGGCAACATCGCGGGTCGAGATGGCGCTGCAGCTGTCGCTCGTTTGCTGCTGCTGTAGCTCCTGGAGCTGCTCGATCTCTTCGCTCAGCTCGCGTAGCGTCGTCTTGGCGACCACGTCGGCACTGTTGGTACTACTACTAGTAGCGTGGATGTCAATGCTTGTAGGCTGCGCGACAGTTGATGGCGACACTAGCGATCGCGTCGCAGTGCCACTGCTGAGTGCTCGCAGCCGCTCATCGAGCTGCTCGGTGCTCTTCGATGCACCAAACACACGTGGTGCTGTTGCCATTGCGAACGCTGGTCGCGATCCGTAGATCGTCTGTAGCGTCTCGTCCACGATGCAGAGCGAGGACTCGCGCCGCAGTGGCGGCCGGACATCATCACTGCATTCTCCTCGTCCTTGCGTGTCTGAGACGTCGTCGTCAAACTGGCTCAAGCCAGCTGCAATGTCAAACAGACTCATTGCGTCGATCACACTGTCGCCCCCAAGCGCCTGCGTGTGCGCTACGTCGACTGGACCACTACACCACTTTTTGACCTGCAAGCATCTTTCGCATTACGAGCGTCGTCGGTGCTATATATACGAGAGAATGCCAATCTGAAACGAGCGGACGCGCTCGCTGCTTCACAGTAGAGATCGAGTCGAAGCGACCTGCATCCATCGCCATCCGCACTCCTGCTATCGAGAAGGACTCGTGTCGTCCCGTTCTTCACGTGACCTGTTGATAAATCGACCGATCGAGCATGTCGACACTCACGTCGTCGCAGTTGCACGTGAAGCGCAGCTCGACGCGTCTACATGCACCGCCCGGTGGCGCATCGAGCATCTCCTTCGGTGCGTCTGATCGTTCGCTTGCTTGACTTTTGCAGCCAGACCGATAGGATCAACTAACTGACTGGCTGGGATGGTGACAACGCTCGCGGCTGAGCGCAGGACCTGGCGGTCTCGGCACCGTCGATGCAGCAGTCGACGAGAGCGAGAAAGCCACGAGCGCTGACCCGGCAGCTGCACTGCCGCCGTCGCGCTCGAGCGGCTACGACTACGCACCATCGACCACGTACGCAAAGCCGCGAGGTGGTGGCACACCAGACTACACGGCACCAGGCAGTAGCTACAGTACCAACTCGTATGGCTACAGCAACAACAGCTACGACACGAGCAGTGCTGGTGGCGGCGGTACGAGCAGCTGGGGGAACCAAAACCAGTACCCATACGCCCAGACGCCACCGCCAATGAGCGTAGGACGAAGCGGCAGCGGTATGCCATCAACGAGCTACAGTGGTCGACCCGTCTCGAGCGCCTCGAGTGCGAGCTCGAGTCGCAGCTGGGGCTCGCAGCCACCGCTCACGTCGTCGAAGCGGGACCAGAACTGGGAGCGCAAGCGGCGCCAGTGGCTCGCGCGCAAGCACGGCGCGCGTCCACAATCGAACGCGTCGCTGCCCATGCCGCCTGGATCGGCATACAACAGCAGCAGCGCAGGCATGATGCCGCCAATGCAATTCGGTGGTGGCTACAGCAGCAGTCCGTACGACGATTATGCGAATGCGCCACCGTCGCCGCTGTCCAAGTTTGTGCACCAGCAGAGCCAGAAGCAGCAGCAGAGCGGAGGCTACGGTGCGTTCACCGACTACGAGCGCATCGGCACGGCGCAGAGCCAAGGGCCGCCACCAATGACTGCTGGTCCGCCATTTGCGTACAACAGCGGCAGCAACAATGCGCCTCCGAGCCGCAGCGGCTTTGCGAGCAACTCCAGCAGTGCTGTTGCGATGGGCTACGGCGCGCCGCCACCAACAACCGGCAGCATGTCGCACCTACGGATGGCAGCACCACCTGACGCTGCGACAGCTTCGCTGAGCCGCGGCGGCACAGCAGCTGGTGTCTCGACGAGCGGCAGCAGCGGCTACGCTGCGAGTGCGCGGCAGCCGCCTGGCGGACGCTCCAACTGGTCGCCATTCAGCTGATGGTGCCAACGAGTCGCCGCCACGACGACCTCGCAAACAAGTGCGAAACCAATCAGCCAAACAACCTGAAGCAAAAAAGCAAGCGCAACGATGGACAAGAATGCAAAAAGGAGATATGACAACACAGATATTTTGCACAACAACAGAATCGTTGGTGAAGATTGCGACAACAAAAAGTGTGCGTGTGTGATTTTTTGTTGTGGATGGGCAACTCTTGCGATTGCAAAATGGTGTGTCCTTGGCTAGCACAAGACTGCAGGATCCTCGTGTCACGATGGACACGGATCGATTAAGCAAGATCGTGGGATCCTGGCGTCACGACCGACGCAGATCGCGCGAGCACGACTACTGCTGCCTGACAATCTGACTGAACTGCAGCAATATCCTCTCGATGCATCGACTGTTCGTGATCGATCGCTGTTGACCGAGACGGCGTGGGCTCAACAGTGGGAGGACGCTGGAGCTGGACACTGCACGACCGTGCATGAAGCTCCAAGAAGCATAGCGGTCCCGCTAGTACTGCCAAGTTTGCCCGTGCGGTGAGCCCGACTGGGTGGCTCGTAGCGACGCGTCGCGATCGGCAGCAATGGCTCACGAGCCGACTCGCGCGCACTGGTGGGTGATGGCTCGACCTTGACTGGGACCTGCCTTGGTATCTCGCTCGGACCTAGCTGATGGCAGTGCGACAGTTCGCGGCTGCTCATCGGTTCGAGAGCATGATGAGCGACGAGAGGTCGAACGGACTCGCCTGGTGGTGCGTGCTCAGCGGGTCGAGGCAGCGCGCATCGAGCTGGAAGCGGCCGCACAGGAGCATCTCGGCTTCGTCCACTGCGTCCCCGAGCACGAGCGGCTCGTTGACGCCTGCGAGCTGCAGCTTCTTCTTGAACTGCAGTGCCGAGCGCACAGTGTCGCACTCGACTGGCAGCACGTCGCGCGCGGTGCGGCGGATCGACGGCAGCACGCTGCAGTGCGGACGTGTTGTTGCTGCGGGACTATCAACTGCAAACTCGAGCGCGCAAAAGCTAACGGCGTCGCAAAAGTCGTTGTCGACGACCATGTCGACGCGCTTGGAGCGCTTCACGCGGTGCTGAAAGAGCTGACCTGTGTTGTTGGTACTAACTGAGAGCGCAGCCATGCTGTCGATCGCGGCTGCAGCGTCGCTGTCCAACTCGTCGCCCCAGAAGCTTGAGGTGTTGTCGGCAGCAGAGGACTCGAGCGCGCGCAGATCGTCACAAGCCCGTGATCGTTTCATGGAGACATACAGCAGGAGAGTCGATCGGTCTGGAGGCTGTGATTGTGTGTTGTGTTGTTGGTCGCGCTGCTGTCGCTGTGCGCGCGGCGCTGCAAATTCGTGAATGCCGCACACTTCTCGTCGTCGTCGTCGTCGTTGCTTTTTTGCTTGCGCTGTGCTTGCTTTTGCGTTTCGCGCCTGCTTTTGTTGTTGTTTGTTGTGTGCAAACGGGGCGAAATGGCGGCGGAAATGCAGACGTGGGACGCAAAGGTGCGAGAAATCAAGGGACGAATAATAGGGCTGCGAGCGAGTAGCTTGTTTTCAGTATAGTTGCAACTGCAAGCAAAGCCCAAAACCAAATGCAAAACAGCAAAACAAAAAGCAGGCGCTCGAGACTGGAGTTGCTTGCGCGTGCTTGATTGATCGACACCACATGGCGATGCCGAGATGCAAGTGAACGCAAGGTTGGCAGGTCGCAGACGTCTTCTCGCGACAGCAAGCGTGTCTTGTGCCATCCGATCACCACCATCAGCAGCAGCGTGCGACGCAAACTCGCTTTCTCTTGTTCTTTGATGTCGTCACCAATGTGTTGCTTTGTTCTCTCGCGCACTTGCTCAAGAAGAGAGAGCCGTTCAAGTGAGTCTTCAAGCCGACAACAACATGCACAAAGTGACATCTTTTTGAAACACGGCACGTCGGAACCGCCAGCGCGGCGTTGACGCAACAACGCGCGGACCCAACGTGCGCTCAGCGTGCACATTGAACAAAGATGGGACGAAGCAAGTTGAGGCAGCCAGGCGATTCCACAGCTTGCAATTCGCACAGTGAAAAAAGCGAGGGCCTTCTTTCCATCCTTCACATCGACATCGTCACACAACGCGAGTTTGTATCGAAGAGTGCCAGTGAGTCGTCATGGCGTGCTCGCTGCACCAGGCATACGTGCGTTTGTTCTTGGATGGGCGTGCACGTCCACGAAAGCTGTGTGAGGCAGGCATGCTCATGGTACTGCTGCTGTTGGCAGCTTGCTGGTTACGCGGACAAGCGGAAGCTCAAGTCCAGACACGCGTGCATGCACAGCGCGCACGAGGTTCAACCGTGCTTCATAAACTGCGTTTGGTCGCACCCTCGTTTTCCGCTCGCTCGCAGCCTGCTGTGGCGCACCATTTGACTGAGCACTCGCCAACAAAGCAACTGGCTTCGTCCACACGTTGAAGTTCAGTGTGCGCGTCCTTTGACTGCAAGTCCAAGTGTGACGCGCCAAGCAATCGACTGGAACTCGGTCACCGAGATACAGCGCACTGTGCATTTGTATGCTGCGCGTCACTGCGTGTACCCTCTTTTAGCTCTATTGATCACAATATAGCACGAGCACTCTGTGACGCTGTTGCGACGACATGGGAGCTCATGCTGGAGGCGTCGCTTTGCGTCCTCGTATACGTCGGAATCAAACGACCTGCCAAGCGTGCTGGTGCTGGATCCACGCGCACGCATGTCAAACGACGAGCTGTCGGATGTGCGATGCAGACGCGCCGCAGTCATCGCGGCAGATGAGTTCGATCGCTTTCGCACCACCAAAAGACATTGCAGCACATTAGGACATGCAGCACATTGTAGGCGTCCAAGTTGGCAACTAGCTGATACTCTATGGCTGCTTGGATAGGAGTCGCCACCTACGACGCCATACGTAGTCGCCACCTCCATTTTGCTGCTGCTGCTGCTCTTATTGATGGTAGCTCCTTCTATTCATCGATATGTAGTTGCCCATCGATAGATCACGTGGCAGAGCAACCAGCAACTCGTGCGAAACGACTGGCAGCATTAACGCTGGCTCGTACTTGATAAGATCGCAGCGACGACCGCCGCATGGCCGCTCGCATGTGCGACATCGACAGCTGTCGCGCCGTCTGCGTCCTGCATATCAATCACCTCGCGGCTCAGACATATGCGCATGGGAAGCAGTTGACGGAGCGGTTCCGATGCAGCGGCGACTGCTGAGTGTGGAGTGACTGCTGTCGCGCCGTCGCTTGCATTCTCCTCGCAGCTCACGAGCTCAGTCACGAGCGCAGCGTGGCCTGCACGAGCTGCGAGATGCAATACGCTCTCATTGCGCTTCGTCAGCGCGTCAACGTTCGCGCCAGCGGCTACTAATGCCTGCATCGCCTCGACGCAGCCAGCATGCACCGCACAGTGCACTGCGCACCAGCCCTTGTAGTCTGCAGCAGCTACATTCGCGCCGTGACGTAGCAGCAGCTGCACGAGCGCAGCGTTGCCCGAGAGCGCTGCGAGCAACAGTGGCGTGCGCTTGAACAGTCGCTTCTCGACCGCATTAACGTCTGCGCCACGCTCCAGCAGCAGCGCTGCTGCATGCTCGTGTCCGCGGTCGCACGCCCAGTGCAGCGCCGTGAAGCCGTACTTGTCGCGCGCGGAACGCTGCGTTGGATCTGAATCGAGCGTCGCTGATAGCGCAGCAGTGTCGCCTTCGCGCGCAGACTCGAACACGGGCGCCGTGTCGAGCTCGGCGTGGAGGTCGTCGAGTCCACCGCCGTGGTCGTGCGTCATGTGCTGCTGTTGCTATTCTGCAGCACAGTATGTGTTTGTGCTCGAGATGCTTGCGTTGATGTCGTTGTTGTTCTCTTCGTCTGAGCTACAATAGGTTATGCTATCGAACCTAAGCGGGTGTCTCATTCAATAACCACAGTGTCTAACATAGTCAAACGAATCGAACCTAGACGAGTGCACATTGCACCACTCGTTGCTGATCGATCGTTGATCGTTGACGCTGGAGCTGAGCTAAACATGAGCGGGTCGAAGCACTTGCGCGCTGCGTCCGTGGTCGCTCTCTGGCAGCCGACTCGCGAGTGATGGACTACTACAGACTGCTGAACGTCTCGTCTAACTTCTGCGTTGCCATGCAGACCCGCGAGCGCAACGGAGATCAATGACGCGTACTTCCGCATAGCGACTGCACTGCTGACAACAACGCGCACACCATGTCAGACAGTGTGTATGAATGTGTATATGCACATACCGATCCATACGCGATTGTCATTGCATTTCATAACCAGGGAGTGACCGTGCAGATGCATGGGCAGTGCAGATGCACCAGTGTGCCTTGTTGTGGCGCGCGCTGGAAGACGCGACACGACGTGCAATGGTCGCTGCTCGGACAAGTCGCTACCAAGATCCGAAAAGCATGAAGCGTCGCGTGATCTTGCGAGCTCGAAACGTGCGGCTGATAATCGCCACACGCGAAGCTCAACCGTGGCATCAATGTATCGATGGCAAACGACTTCTACAACGACTCGGCGCGACCTCTTGCTTATTGCTACTGCTAACTGCTGGCTACTTACTGCTCGTACTAGCTACTGTTGGCTGCTTACTACTCTACATACTGTCGTGCGGATGATGCGGACGACGCGCGCTCGCTACTACCGTCACCGCTATCACTCGTGTCGGACGCACCTGACTCGCTGCTGCATGCACTCGACACACGCACTTACTACCTCGGCTGTATGGACGCGGCTTCGAGCGCCTGCAACAACTGCAATGCGGTCGGCCGGCAGCGCGGGTCCGGGTGAAGGCAGCTCCGAATGATCCACTGCGACATGTTCGAGACTGGTCGCGAGTACGCGAGTTGCCCAGTGTACGCTGCGAGACGCTCTTTCGCATCGTCCTGCGAGCTCTTGTCGTGGCAGATCGGGTGTTTGCCCCAGAGCATGAGGCAAAAGACAATGCCGACCATCCAAATGTCGGCTTTTGCGGCCGTGCCGACGCTTTCAGAGGACCCACGTGGGCGAAAGCACTCGGGCGGGAGGTACCGCAGCGTCCCGACCGACGACGACGAGATCGGTTCGTTTACGTCGCGCGCGAGGTCAAAGTCGGTCAGCTTGACGCAATCGTCGTCCGTGATGAGGATGTTCGACGGCTTGATGTCGTAGTGCGCGATCGCCATCTAGCCATGCGGCATGAACGACGCCAACAGTGTTAGACACTAGGACATCAGCTGTGTAGCTACTCATACAGAGTTGGACGCACCTCGTCGTGCAAGTACGCGAGCGCTTTGAGCAGCTGCAGCAGCACTTTGAGCGCCGAGCACTCGTCAAAGTGCTCGTAGATCTGCAGTGTCGACACCACCGAGTCACCTAGTCAGCGACTATATGTACAAGCGAGCGATCGCAGCAGACGCGACGCGACGCACCTCGATGAGCTGATGCAAGTCCGTGTCGACGCTGTCAACGGTGAACGCCGTGTAGAACTGCTGGCGGTACTCGATCAAGTACGCCGCGCGGCCGACGTTGACAATGTTCGGGTGGCTCAGCCGCTGGTAGGTGCGTACATACACATAGGAGCATTGACACAAATGAGGGACTGAGTGTCTGTATATGCGTAGAACTCGGTACACAGCCGCGAACAACGTACGCTGTGCGTAAAGTGTTCGTGCTGCGCGTGCTTGACCGACGTCGAGAGCTTGAGCGCGCACGAGCGCTTGTTGTCGGCGTAGTCGATGACGGTCCAGACCTCGCCGTTCCCGCCCTTGCCGAGCAGTCGCACGAGCAGGAAGCGGTTCCCGAGGATCGGGAACTTGGAGAACGCCGACGCTGTTGGTGTGCAGACAGCAGCGAGCAGTCAGCAATGCATGCCAGTGTATGACATCTCAGAGGCAGTGATGGTATGCTCATGCGCACTACAAGACAATGACGTACTCTTCTCGAGCCGCGTGAGCATCGTCTCTTGCTTGTACTTGGTCTCTTCGCGCTACGCGTGTGCATACATACACAATGCAGGCAAGGCAGACAGAATGTCAGTGGCCTTATCGCCATAGCGCTTCTGTCATTGTCGCCACGATGACAAAGCACTTGCGCGACGTACGCAAAACTCGAGAAACACTTCCGTGAACTGCGCGCGGCGAGCGTGGAACCACGCCGCGTCGCCGTCCGTGATGCCCTAGATGTGTAACACCGAAGAAGCGTTAGCGTTGTTCGACAAGAAGAGACCAAGAGTGTGCTTGCCACGCACCTCGCGGTACGTTGCGTCGTGGAACTTCTTCTCGTGCATGATCGCCTCGCGCCGCTTCCCTGGGTGGAACATCAAGCGGCTGGTCGTATCGTCATCATTAGCAGCCAATGCAGATAGAGAAGACCGACGAGCGTGAGTGGACGGCTCGTTTGGACAGCCAAGCGCTTCAACCTACACCATCGACTCCAGAAGTACAGGACGCAGAGCGCACCTGTCGCGCATCTCGAGCTTGCCCCACTGCGGCTCGCGCTGCTGGAGCGCAAAGTACCGGCTAAAGACGTTCTCTTGGATGCCCCACCGCAGGATCTGCATACACATACAAACACACAGAGACACCATGGAAGTGAGGCGTCAGCCGACTCGACAGTATGGCTAACTGTCCAATGAACAAGCAATGCAGCAGAACGCACCTCCATGTCGTCGACCTCGGTCTTTGTCGCTGCGTACACGTACAGCTTCGGTGGCTGCAGCACCGTGTTGCCAAACGGACTCTTGCGGTCGTCGTCCGACTCGCGCTCGATCGAGCGCGATCTAATGCGGTACACTCTCGTCAACACCTCGGGCTGCATGAGCACGGGTGCGATGCGACCGGATACCGAAACGTCCGTGGCAGCAGTCGTGCTGCTGCTGGTCATCACGTTAGTCGCGTGTGCGCGCGTGAGCTTTGCAGCTGTCGCAGTCGCTTCGACGCCGCATGGACGGAACGCAATAGCGCAGCTCGCTCGTGCTGCAGCCGGACCGACTTTGGACACGGCCGCGAACGAATAGTCCTCGGCAATCGACGAGAACTCGACCTTGCGGCCGATCTGCTGCGTGTTTGCGGTCCCGCCATGGCTCGAGACAACGTACTCGGGTGCGGACACGTCCATCGACGCGCTGTAGTCGTCGTGCTGAAACATCGGCGTGAACGAACTACACGGCAGCAATGGCGTCGAGCGAAAGACGTCACTGGACAGCAGCTCGTCGTCGTCGTCGTCGAGCATTGGGCTGCAGCCACGTGCGACGAACGGACACGCTGCATCGCTGACGTACGCGTCGGCGCCGCGGTGCGGCACCGCAAATGACGGAGTGGCCATGCAAGTGCGTGGTCGAGCAGCTCAGCGCGCACGTTTGTTCGCGCACACGCTTGCTTGTTGGACGTGTGGATGGACGTCGCGGTCGTTGGCGTCGTCGATACCAGAGTGCGTGCAAAGGAAAGCCGTAAGTGTGGCGTAAGTGCGAAGGTTTCTCTCGTGCGCCGCTTCAACATTTGTCTTGCAGTTCGTATGAAATAGTGAAAGCAACTGCGATCTGTTGCAGAAACGTTGCTTGTTTTCTCTCTCTCCACTTTGTATGGCATACAAAGGAGTAGATAGCTACATCCTCTTGATGTAGCTACTCGACCATTCCGACGCCTCGCTTGTGTCATGCTGCAGATGCAAGTCGATATCACAGCTTGCGGTTCGTATGAATGGGATCGAAACCAGCAAACGGCATGCAGACAACGGAATGTGAGGTCACAGTCTCGATCAGTCGCGCTTGCTCGTCAGCGGCGAGGCGACGTCATGCGTCCGGATCGCGCAGCATACAAAATGGCTGCTAGATGAACCGACTTGCGGTTGTTCTCAGAAAGGTCGTCTCACTATCGAATACAGGAGGGGCCACAATACAGAGCATTTCGTGAGCAGTCGAGCGTGCAAGCTGCAACGCGCATACTGTGCTCACATCCGACGACGTCTGCTGCAGTGCTCGAAACGACGTCGTATGTGCCTCATTGCTGTCGTTGTCATGATTAAAGACGCGACTGCAGCCGCGCATTCGTCGCTGGGCACGAGCTCGATGAAATCACATGCACGAACGACCGTGACGCTGTCGCATTAGCCACGCGCACAGCCGACATGCACACCAATACTGCTGCTCATCGCGCGCGTCTCGATGCCGATGATAACGACAGCTATTGCAATCGGTCACATGACTGTCGGATAGGTTTTACGGTATATTGACTGAGCACGTGAATCGCTCACTACAGCATCATGCTTGCTGGTGTCATACTGTGACTCTGCACACTCCTTGACGTTCGTAGTGCATATAGTACCGCCAGCGTAGACGAGATCGCATCTGCTTCCCCTTGCACACGCTAGACAACATGAGGGTATAGATCGCTATCGGATCACTGTTGTTCTGCGCTACCCCTCGAGATGCACAGCTCATTGTCGCGTCCACAATGAGAGCAACATGGAGCTTGATTTTGGCATCCAGCTGCAGTGTGACTAGCACTGAGCAGTGAGGATGGCAGGACACCAGTCTCAATGAATGACACAGGAGTCACGAAAGACACAGGAGTCACGAATGACTCCATCGTGATGGCTGCTCGAATGAGAGTGCAGACAGAGATTCCAAACGCTCTTTCGACCGCCTGCGCTCTGGAAACAGAGATCTGCGATGCCTGTGTCCAACCACAAGTGTAACCAAACCACACTCGTGAAGTCGATGGCGCTGCTGGGCTTCAGAGTGCGCCTCGACCGAGAGTGAATGGTGATGCCGCACTCGAATCCAGTCTGCTGCATGTTCAGTGTAGCCAAGAGAGAAACGCGATCTCGTTTGACTTTTCGTCTCTGCCACAAAAATTCGATTCGTTATGTGCACCACTCCGTGGCAACGTCACGCCAAATCACGAGTCGAACGCGCCCATATATTTACATCGAGCACGCTGGAGTCTGTTTTTGACGCATAGCATCGACATGTCGCGACTCGCTCTCTCACTCGCTCTATTGGTCCGCCTCTGCCTGCTTGTGCATAGACTGATCGACTGACTTTTAGGAATGTCAGACTCGATCGTTGGACATTTGGTGTATGTATGTATTAGCGCAATTGCCAAGCAGCGCGCATCAAACCAAGCACACACACGCTCTTTCTCGGTCAACGACACACAAGCACACAAGCAACAGCATGGCGCTCGCAGGCTACCTCGTGCTCAACAACGTGCGCACGGCGTACGTCGAGATCCACAACGGCGTGCTCATATGCACACCCCAGCTGCGCAAGAGCGCGCCACCACCGCTGCCGCCACCATCATCGCTCTTCCAACTGCCGCCAAGCTGCCGCAGCAGTATTTCAATCGCAGACGACTGCGCATACACTGCGAGTCGACTCAGTAGCTCGTCGACCGACAGCACAGCAACGAGTATGAGCAGCTCCGACTTTAGCAGCGACGAGCACTACGACGAACGCCGTGTGGTCGCACATCACCGCCTATTCGCCAAGCACAACAGTAGCACTAGCACAGTCTACCGCCACACGACGATCAGTGACAGCGACGACGACGAGCCGGTGCCTGAAGACGAGCCGAGTATGCATGCACGCGGCCGCGCGCGCGTGCTGCAGCTGAGCGGCCACGTCGTCGAAGTGCTCGACAACGACAACGACCTCGACGCACTAGCGTACCCGTTCACGTTCCGAATCAACACGTACACACCAGCAAAGCGCGACGCTGCTGGCAACAAAATCGGTCACAGCACACTCGCCGACTCGCTCGTGTTGTCGGCAGTCGACGAGACGTCCAAAGCGCTGTGGGTCAAGCGCATTCGCTACTGGCACCGCTTTGGCTGGCGCGACACCGAGTTTGTACATGCCGACGACAGCGACTACTTTACGCTCCAGGCGCGCTTGCTCTCGGATGCGCCACGTCGTAGTAGTGTCGTAGCGCACATGAGTCAATCACGCCAGCAGATACAGCAGACGCAGACAAAGAGCGCAAGCAGTTCAGCATCGACGACGTCGTCGTCGACGATTCGACCGGCGCGTCGTCGCTTCTACCGCGCACCAACGAGCGGGTTCGGGATGCTCGTGCCACCGTCGTAAGCATCGTCATTGCTGTAGCTACTGACCGTATCGATACGTTTGCAGCTGTAGCAATACTAGGACATCTAATTTATCATGCTGTTGTTTGATCGCTCGATCGTTTGGTCCGACTCGCTTATACGTTGCGTCGTTGCGTCGTTGCCCTTGTACTTCGGTTGATATGTACAGTCTTGATATGTACAGTCTTGATATGTACAGTCGCCTGTATACGTACGTGCTCATGTGTAAACAACCATACAACAGCCGACATCGGACAGACTCCATTGTCGTTGGTATTCGCAGTAGACGACAGACAACGCAGCGTCACGCGACGCGCAGCTGTCACAAATGCACTGTATCTTCCTCGCGATCATCGTCGACGAGCAGCCGCGCACTCGATTTCGTCGTTGACGTTGTCGACAGTAGCGCTGGCGGTACATTTACTTCACTTTTAGCACTATCGCCACGCACATGCGGCGACGCGAGCTTTTCGAGCCGCAAGCGCGCTTTGATCGTCTTGGCAGCACGCGGCTGACGCAGCGCAGTGCCACACACGCGGCAAAAGTTCGCGTCGTCCTGGTGCAAGCGACGGAAGCAGCGCGGACACTCGATCGTCTCCGTGAGCGCGTCGAGCGAACTCGAGTGGCTCAGCACAAGCGGACACGCGATGATACCGTAGCCGACAAACATCACGACTGTTGCGAGCATGCGGCCGAGGATCGTCTGCGGCGCAATGTCGCCGTAGCCGACTGTCGTGATCGTCACGACGGCCCAGTACAAACTGATTGGGATGTTTGAAAAGTCGTTGCGGTCGCCCTCGATGAGGTACATCGCACAGCCAATGACGAGGATGAGCGTAAAGAGCCCGACGAGGAACACGAGGATCCGGCGCTTGTTCGACTGGATGTTGTCGCTCAGCGCGGCCGATGCGTCGACGAAGCGCGCGAGTCGGAGGATCCGGAACACGCGCATGACGCGAAAGATCCGGAGCACGGCGAGGTGCAAGAGCGGCCGCGCTGCTGGTAGAAACAGACCTGGTGTGGTCCATACACATGGATGCACAAGCGATGAGGTATGAGTGAACGCGAAGCAGTAGTAAGGCAGTATACACATTCCTATATAAACGCACCGAGGTACGACGGCACGAGCGCGCAGAGGTCGATGACGCCGAGCATACTGAGCAGAAACTTGCGCGGCTGCCGGAGACACGCGACGCGCAGCGCGTACTCGATCGAGAACACGATTGTGAAGAAGATCTCGAGCAGCAGCAGGTAGTCGCCAATGTCCTCACTGTATGAGCAATACATCGTCATAGTGAAGTAAGTGAGTGAACCGCATCGACACGCAATGATAGTGTGGGCAAGTCGACGCAGCCGCAGACGTACCGAATGGCTTTGACGCTATCGAGCACGGCTGGAAGGAGATGCGTGCAGTGACAGCACACACAGACGTGTCAGACGCTCTCTATACGTGCATACACATACGTATCATTCAATGCATCGACATACCGCACGCAATGCTGAGCGAGACCATGATGAGCAGCATGAGCGCGACGCGCTGGCCCGTTGGCGTGCTGCTCTGGAACAGGATCTGGTACGAGTGCTCCCAGTTCGGCTTCGGTCCACCCTGGATCTCGCGGTCGACCGCAATGCCGTTCACGCGGAAGCGCGCGTCCGTGTGGCTGTCGCCGTGCTGCAATGCGCGTGGCTTGCCCTCCGAGTCGTACAAGTCGTTGTCGTCACCGAACGACTCGACGTCGTCGTACGGGTTCAGGTCGATGTCGGCGACGACAGGCAAGCGACGGTGCGGTTGCTGGTGGTTGTGACTGCCGCCGCTGCCTGCAGCTCTAGGACTCGCTGCAGCAGCGGATGCCGAGCCCTTGCGGTCGCGGCGCGGACTGAGCCCTGTCATGGGGTTGTCCGGTGCAAACACGCTCGGACTGATGTCCACGACGCTCGACGCCTCCACGGGCGCGTACCGCTCCTTGCTGCGCTCGTCCTTCATGTGCAGCATATCCGAGTTGCAGTCCAGGTGGATTCGATGTGCGCACACACACGCACGCACGCACGCAGTGATGCTGGTATTAGAGTCGCGATGGTGGCACGTGTTCAGCGCGCTCAGTTTCGTGTGGTTTGCACAATTCATCCAAAATGACCGCTCTTTTACATAATTGGATGATAGAAATGCAAATACGCTCTCTAAATGAACTCTGTGATGTATGCAGTTGAAGAGATCTGTACGAAAGCTGTCAGTTTTTGACATTCTGTAACTATGCATGAGCAATGCAAACAGCACGTTTGATGGTCTCGGTATGCATACCCTTTCAAAGACGAGAGCATTTGCAGCATCGAGCAACGCAATCAGCTCTGTAATAGCATACTCGCTGAGCAACATATCTGTCGAGCGTCATCACCGACAATGCTATCATGAAATGGACTTGTATTGGATGATGACAGAATGACGTTGCACCTCGAAACGTCGTGTGCATTTTGGCGATAGACGAGTCCGCACTCGCTACGACGCTCGACGACCTGATCACAGTCTCCGTGCGTGTGCACACGTACGTCACACTCGGTAGCAACAGCATGCAGAGCCAATCGTCTCCACCCGACGTCTTTGAGGACTTTGCGTCCGACGACAGCGACGCGAGTGACTTTAGCGACGTCGGCAGCGATACAGGTGACTTTAGCGACGACGCGATCGCAAACGTGCTCGACCTCATGGATGGACGCGCTAGCACGCAGTTGAGCGACATCAGCGAGGCATACGACTCGCTGGCGTGCTCGAGCGGCTCGTGCAGAGCAACAGCGCTGTCACCACCGCCGCCATTCGTGGCAACGCGAGTCACGCGTGACGACAGCGCACAACGTCAGCAGCAGCAGCAGACGCTAGTAGCGCCGTCAGTGTCTGCGCTGACGGTGCTCGACGAGTTGTTCCCATCTGCGCACATCGATGACCCGCCTATAGTTTCATGTGACGTGACAGCACTGCCAAGCAGCTCGTCGCCGTTGACGACACGACCGAGTGAGCTGACAGTCGAGACAACAACCGCTGCCGATCACTTGGAGCAGCAGCCCGACTGGATCAGCGCGCTGCTTGACGACTGTCCACAGCCATCGCCTGCACCAATAGCAGTTGTACAATCAGAGCACTCGCCAATTCACAACGACGACGCCAGCAGTCACGTCGCGAGTCGTGCCAGTGCCAACGAGCAGCCCGAGTGGATGCGCGCGCTGTTTGCCGAGATGTACGCCGACTCGACGAGACCACCAAGTCCAACGCAGCGACAAGCGCGAGCGCATAGCAGCTCAGAGCACAGCAGCCCAGAGCACAGCAGCCCAGAGCACAGCAGCTCTGACGCACAACCATGCACACACACGAACGGTGACGCAGCACTCGTGATGCCACCACCACTGACTTCAGACCCGCTGTCCCACCAGCACGCGCACACACCAGCCGCAGCGCTACACGACCAAGAACCTCCACTGGTCGATGCGTCGCCAGTGCTGCAGACCGATGCAGACGCGTTGTCACCAGTCTCGAGCGCAGTAGCGCCATCGATTATCGCATCGTCACTCGACAGTCACACCAGCGCGCACGTGTCGCTCGCATGGGGACGCTTCTCGCCCGACAAGATGCCTGTGCGCCACACGTCCGAGCCGCTCGCTCGTCGTGGCCACACAAACGGCACAAAACAGCAACCGCACAGCGCTACGCGACTCTGCTACGTGCCGTTTCCACAGTCGCAGCGACGTCGTCCACGGCCGCGCGTCGTCACGGCTGCCGACGCAGAGCTCACGTTCCGCCCAAAGATCAACACGCGCTACCTCACGTACGTCGTTGCTGAACATAAGCGCCATGTTGAGCTGTTTAGACTGACTGCCTGCCTGTCTGTCTTATGCATACGAACTTGCACATGACAGCCAGCTGCGCTTGCGCCGACGCACACTTGCCGAGCGCATGGCGAGCGACATTGAGCAGCGCCGTGTGCGACGCCTCGAACGCGCCAAGACGCTCGAAGCGCGCACGAACAGCGCCGACGCTGCGCTGTCGCACGCGACAACACTCGTCGCCAAGGGCTCGCAGCGCATCCTGCAGCGCAACGGACTCTGGCATGAACCGCTCGCTGCGCGGCTGCAACGACTCGGTGCCGCATCGATACCAACACTGTCGCCGCACGACCTGCGCGAACAAGCGCGCGCTGAGCGGCGGCAGCGCAAGCGCCGTGAACGCACAGCTGCTATCGCTGCACGCGCGTGCGAGTCGCTCTACGAGCGCGGCCGCGCCAAGCAGCAGCGCGACGTGCAGCGGCAGCACGAGCAGTCGCGAACAATGCGCCTCGCAGCTGCGCAGCCCAAGACGACACTGCAGTCGCAGCGCGTGATTGCGAGCCGTCTGCACGCTGAGCTCGCGCTTCTGTGCGTGTCGCACAGTGACGACAACAGCGATGTCGATCGCGATGCAGTCGACAACGACGGCCGCACGGTGCCGTTCGTTGCATTTGCGTGCGCGCTGCTGTACTTTGGACTCGTGCCGGACGCTGCGACGCCTTCGCGCAGCGACGACCGCGTGACGCTGCTCTGGCATGTCTGGCGCAGCTTTGCCGACGACGATATGCCACGCAGTAGCAACAACAACAACGATGACGACAAAGCAGCAGAGAGCAGCTCGCAGCGCATCGCGATGACGACGCTCGAAGACTTGCTGCGCAGTGTGATGCTGCGCGACCGCAATGCTGCCGACCGCATCGCTGCAACGCCAGCACAGCGCGAGCTGCTGCAGCTCCTGCGCGTGCACTACCTCGCGCGCACGCGGCCGCAGACGCGCGCGGTCCAGCAGCTCGTCAACAACGACACGAACAGCTCCAAAGCGACTGCTACGACGCAGAAGAAGCCGCGTGAGTACACGCTGCACGGCAAGCGCCGCGATGGCGCGCCAGACCCATTGCTTGCACGGCAGCGCGACGCACAGGCCAGAGTCGACGCTTTGCGACGCGAACACGAGCAGCGCGAGGTCGCCGAGTGCACGTTCCAGCCGCGCATCTCGTCGTCTGCAACGTCATCTGCGAGCGCTTGGCGCAGCGACGTGCCGCTGCAAAGTACGCACGACCGCAATCGTGACGCACAGAGTACGTTTGAACGGCTGTATCGCGACGCGCTCGCGCGGCAGACGAGCGTTGTCGACAAGTACTTGAGCGCACAGCTCGAGCGCGACGAGCAGGCCAAGCGCCTCGCTGCTGTCATCCCGAGCGTCGTCGACGGCCAGAGCGTCGACGAGCGATTGGAGCGACTGCATCTCGCACGCGCGAGCAACGCGCTGCCGGTCGACTTTGACCGCAAGATCCGCGCAATGCGTGCTGCAGCCGACGCCCACGCGCAACTACGCGCCGAGCAGCTCGCGCGGCTGCAGACCCCCAAGTTTCGCAAAGCAAGCGACGGCCGCACGATCGTCAAGCCGTTTGCACTTGCGACCGACGCGCGTGCGCAAGCAGCCGCCGCTGGTGGCAGCGGCAGTGCGCGACTGCGTACTTTACCCGACAAGCGACTCGCACATGTGCGGGCTGTCGTGCGTCGTCTACGAGGGGACACTGCTGCTACGTCCCCAATAGGACTGAACGACCATCCCTCACCGACCGATCGACACTCTACAGACAACGCACAGTGTTGCTTGGACGTGCACGTTGCGCCAACGGTTGTGCAGAAGCTCTGGCTCCGCGCTGGCGACGATCCGCATACCGTAACTGCTGCGTTCAGTGCGCGTGTAGGGCTGAGCGCAGCGCAGACCAAGCAGCTGCGCCATGCAGTTGCGGCCCAACTAGAAGAGCTAGAAGAGCTCGTCGAGCTCGAGCGCTAAGCGACTCGGTCGCGATGTCTCAGTGGCCGATGCTGCGCAGATCGTCAAGTGCCGATGGCTCTTGTCGGTCGTGAGGTCCATGTGCTCGACAACGACCGTGTCGAGCGCTGCGAGCGGCTCGAGCGTGTGCGCAGCCGAGTGCAGAAGCGCTTCGATGTCGTCGTGTCGGTACAGCGCGTAGACGTTTGTCGATCGGATGCGGCATCGAAAGCGGTGGTCTGCAGTGGAGCGATAGAAATGGCAAGTGCGCATAAAATTAGAGAGAAGCACTTCTTATTCTAGATACGCATAAAATGAGAAAAGTCGCAACTTGAAGTGCAAACAAGAGAAACCGAATATCGACGATGACTCAGTAAGTACGCACCCGAGCAATCGAGGCCGAGCGTCACGCTCAATGGCACCGGCGTGCTCTGTCGCGGCTTGATCTGTGTGCAGTCCATGTATGTACGTGCTCGCAGCAGTCAGCACACATACATACATACAATACATAGACGTCCATACAAGCAGATCGCACGTACGTACCAGCACGTCGGGACTCGCAAAGAGTTCGTGTAGCGCAAAGTACGAGTCGGCGCCGCTGAGCGTGCGGCTGCAGCCGCGCATGATGCGGTCTGTTACTGCGAGGTACGTCTCGGGCTGCTCGACGTGGCGCGCGACAATACGCTTGACAGCTGCAACGAACGCCTCGGTGCGGTGGTCGCCGACAAAGCACACGCCGTTGAGCCTGATCTCTTCGCGGCTCGCGTCGCGGAACGCCTGCGCGGTGTCGACGTCGCAGTGCACAGCGAGCGGAATGCGCGTGAGCCGCATCGCGTGCGTATGCACTGCATCGAGGTAGTCGGCGCGCCGCCCTGACCGCGTGATGCGGCGCACTGCAAGCACGAGCTTCGTGTCGAGCACGCGGCAACGTATCGGCGCGGTCTCGTCCTCGTCGTGCGCATCCGTTGGCGCTGCAGCGCGGCACTCGCTTTCTCCTCCTTCTTTGCTGTGGCGCACACTGCTGTCATCGCCACCGTCACTCACACGATCGCCAGCGTCAGTAGCATGGACGCCGCAGCGAGAACTCTCGCTTGCGCCAGGCATCGATCGCTATTGTTCGCAGGTCACGCTCTTTGTATCACAGGATGTGTGTGTGTGCGAGTCTCGCGGACTCCAGCCTTGCTGTTTGCTGTTTGCTGCTTGCTGCTTGCTGCTTGCTTCTTGCTGCTTGCTTCCTCGAGACCGCAAGGCGTCGTGTTATATAGCGCGACGCCTGACGCGTCTGCTCGCGAATGCGGCGTCTCGAGCGAAAAGATCGCAAGTGCGAAGCAAACAGCCTGTCTGCGCGCCACGACATGACACACACATACGCATGTCCGCACGCACGCGGGCCAGCAAAAAGTGCACAGCAAGTTGCAGCAACGCAAGCAAACGCAAGCAAGCGCAGTCACAGATTGCAGCAACATCAGCAACAAACAACAACAACTGCAATTGCTGCTTCACTCGCAACTCTTCATTGATCGGTTCACGCCACAACTTACACACATACATACTCACTCATACCGTCTCACGCGACTCTACTTGTGCGTTTGCTATCTCGGCCATTTCGCAACTCTTTATCCCGCTGGCCTGCTTTCTCTTAAATACGTAATTGCCATTCGCTCAGCCCGTGACAGCGAACCGCTCGCTCTGTGCAAGCAACGGGAGCTTGCCGTCGCTGTCGAGCTGCTCGGGGTGCGTCGCGTCGTAGATGTTGACGTAGTAGCCGTCTTCGATCGGGAGGCCCCAGACGACGCGGTGCCACACGTGGCGACCGTCATTTGCAACTTGTTGCGCGACCGGTGTCGGCACGGCCCAGCCGACGTTGCAGAGCTCGATGCGCACAGACTGGACCGACTGATCAAAGACTTCCCACACGACCTCGGCCGGCTGGCCGCGCACCCAGCCGGTAAAGAAGATCTTGGAGCCAATAGGCGAGATGATGCGCAGTCGCCGGTCGCGATGTGCAGTCCCACTGCTGCTGCTATTGCTGCTGCTGCGCTGGCTGCTGTGGACGCTGTGCGCACCACTTGCTGCACTCTCACTGCGCGTTCGTCGCCGCCGGTTGCGCGCGTTCTGGCTGTTCGAGCGCCGACGACCGCTCACGCGCATCGCGGGCAGTACAGACGGGTACGTTGCCGTCGTGACGTCGTCGCCGCTATGTGCTGCAAGCCGCCGCAGGATCGGCAGCGTGTTCGACGACGACGCACGCGACAGCGACGCGACGTCGCGCGCGTGGGCGAGGTCGTAGAACGCGTCCTTGGACTCTTCGTGTTCGGCGTCGTCGTCGTACGTGCAGGAGTCGGCATTCAGGAAGAACGCGCGCCGTGCCGCGGCGTCGGCTGCGCTCTGCGTGTGTGCATGCGCTTCGCAGCGTTCGCCCATTGTGCAGTCGCCGTCAAACTCCTCGACGTCGCTCGCGTCGTCGCCAACGTCGTCGCTGTCGGTCGTCTCCCACGTCGACGACAGCGAGCGGCAGCGGCCGCTGCCAGCAGTCGTCATCGACGGCGCCGACGCAGCTGCGCGCATCTTCTTGGCTTCTTCAGCGAGCAAAAGCCGCGACCGTGTGAGCGCGGCAGCCGTGTGCTCGACAAGCGCGGTAAACTGCTCCTCGGCGGTCGGTGCAGCAGCGACTTTGCTCGCAGTCGCTGCAGTCGTGGTCGTCGCTGCGAGACGCGACCAGCACTTCATATTCATGGCACGATGCGGTGTTTGTCTGTAAGGAGCTGACCTGCACGAACAAGAGCGCGTCAACGAGCTCGTCGATATAAGTGTGTGCGTGTGCGTGCGTGTGCGCACTCTGTCTTGCTCGCGTGCTTGCTGCTGCAATCGCAAAGTGTGAGCGCTTGCACCTTTGCCAGCTCGCTGCAGGTTTTGCCTGCAAAGACCAGATCTTGCTTGTTGTTGGTGCGTGCGGCTGTCTGCTCGCGCTATAAACGTTCCAAATTCCCCTGCCTTCAACTCAGCGAGCCAAAGTGTGGGTTCCCTCTGCTCGCTCGCCTTTGCAAGTAGGTGGCAATGTTTCTGCTATTGTATACAGGTGCGATAGCTGTCGATCGTAGCCCTTGAGCCTCAGTAGCGCATCTACACGGGTCAGCAAACAAGTGCTCACGCACGCATGTTGTGCGTGCGGCTGAACGCAGCGGTCCACATGCGCATTTCCCGCCACTCCCGCGAGTGCCCAAACCCCACCGCAGCACCTAGTGTTTGTATCGTGTCGATGAAGCTCACTCGATGCTACAAGTAGCAAGTGCAGTGTGCGAAACGCAAATCCAACCATTTTCGAGCATACAAACACGCCTATAAAGCTCGGAAAGAATGCACGATGTCATGTGCGAAAAACACGCAGCAATGTCTGTTTTGACCAATCACAGACAAAAACTAGCAGGGACCGCCAAAGTACGCACGCAAGCAACGGCAAAGCACGCCAGCTACAATCTCTATTGCTCTTTGTAGGTGGGTTTCGTCTCGGTTCGTCTCGGTTCGTCTCGGGGAGGACGACGACAGCAATCTAGCAAACCTGCTGGCGACCAAGACATCGCAATGGCGAATGGATCATCATGTACGCTCTTCCACCAAGCCGTCACTGGAAGCAGCAGTGAATCATTCGCAGGAACACTAAGCGTTGTCGTCATAAGGGTCATGGCATCGCGAAGCTGCACTCAAGCGCTTTCTACCACGGCAATGCTGAAAACAACAGGAACACGAAGCGTTGTCGTCGTTTAGTTTTCGGAAAAATAAGTCTCGGTACGTACAGAAAGCAAAATATAGAATACGCGATCGCACCTTGTCTTCACTGTGGACGCTTTTTCGCTTGCATTGACTATGCTGCTGCAAAAAGGGATTGTCTCCTTGTCAACCGACCGACCTGCAAGCGATTCGACCGACCAGAACCAAGCTCGTCGATCTCGATCTGTTGTCGAGTCTTGCATTTCGAGCGATGCAAATGCTCTTGGTTGCAATTGCCAACGAGCCGCGCAGTTGGCGACCTTTTGACGGTCTGGGTCTCTCGTGAACGTGCTTGCAGGGACGCGCACCTGCATGGAGCGAGAGAGTGGCGACAGCGATGGCGTGCCCTTCAACGCAATCGAGCGAGCGTGAAGGAAACCATGTGTGTGCAAAAGTGGCGACCGTGATCCGCGGAATAAGACCCTGCTCAAGGGCTAAGAAAGGACAACTACAGTACGAGCAACTGACCTCGACCCCGAAAGCAAGACAGCAAAACGCAAGACTGCGAAACGACAGTGTCGTGCACATTGTTGTATGGTGCCATGCTTTGCGAACGCACATCTTGCCATCGCTTTTGCAAAGCAAAGCAACGATGCGGGTGCTCGTGCGTGCGCGCGTACGCCAGCACTTGAAAAAAGAAAGCGACTCGCGCACGCGGCAGCCAGAGGTCTTTTTTGCTGACAACCAGTCGCGCGAGGCTCGATAGCGTGCGGCGTACGCACGGTTCGGTCGCATTCGCTGCTGCTGGCGCCAGCGCCACGTGTTCATGCACGTGCTAGATCATAGTTGGCATCACATGGTGCTTGTCGACCAGCAAACGGGTCTCTTCCAAACTAAACTCGATGCTGGGGTTCGAACCGACGCGGACCACATGGCTCCACTGCCTGCTTGCTGTTGCGTGCGTCCGTCAGCTCGTGCGAGTGCGAAAAAAGCACAGCAACGCATGTGTTCACTTGCACGATCGTGCTGGCAGCGCTCGCTCGTTGCAGCGTATGCTGGCTGCCTTCGTGTGCTTGCACTCTCTCCTTCTTCCGGCTTCATCATCCACACAACCGACTCGCAACGCATGCGTGCGAGGCTCTTCGTCCGCATGCGATCGTCCCCCAATCTGTTTTGACACTTGCGTGACGACCTGACTCAGGCACCACACTGCACCACACCAACGCTTCGCGGCTTCAGCGTGCAACTTGCTGGCCACTTACGGGTCTCGACGCTCCAACCGGCTGCTCCTTCCTTCCCGCACGCCTCATGCGCGCTCAGTTGCAAGGCAAAGCGCGATCGAGCGCTCACAAACGAGTCGCAATGTGCTTGACGTCGCCACCACCACTTCCAGTCGTGGCAGCATCAGCGCCTGCAAATCCAGTCATCACGTGCATGCATGCACGGCCGTCGCTGTCAAACAAATCCAGCTGTCTGCATCGCGCGACGCGCGACTTGGATCTGGACGGCGCAAACGCACGAATGAGCTGCTCGTGGATTGCGGCGCGATCGCAGCACCACTGTGGCCGTAACGTTGCGCTCCCGCAGCTCCCGCTGTCTCTTTCCTGGTCGTTGTCATCGTCATTGTTGTTGTGTTGGTGCTGCAGACGACCCAGTCGCGAACCCAGTCGCGAACCCACTGCGCCGTTCGATCGTGTTCACACAACAACGCGCGTCCTGCTGTCGCAGGTTCGGACGTGCACGCACTCGCCTCAGATCGGAGCCCTTGAGCTCCTCCGATCCATCGCGTTGCAGTCAGTTGATTCACACCACAGCTGCAGTGCAGTTGACGGTTGGACTGTGTTGTTAGAGTCAACACGCCGAACGAACGACATGAGTCGCTATCGAGCTGCCACGCGCGACGCGATCACAACCACTCATCTTCGCATTCACTCTCCCAGACACGACGCATCTGTCACAGACACGAGCAGCGCACTGCTCACTGTCCATAATGTCGAGCGCGCTGTGACCACTCACTATAGGAGCTGCTCGATCGACGGCTGCAGCGAGTGCAACTACGACGACCGCGGCGACATCCGCGACGACCGTGGCGTCGGCCACGCGACTGCGCCACTGCCGACACCAGCAGCTGCGTACGATGGTAACGCTGACGTCTGCACGATCGCTTCGCCGCCAGTCGCGAGCAGCTGCCGTCGATGCACGTGCTGCCGCTGCACGCTCTCGAGCGCCTTGCGCCGCATGAACGGCGTGTCGCGCGGACTCCCAATGACCACTTCGACGTCGTCGCTATTGCTACTATTGCTACTGCTGCTGCCAAGTGCTGGGAGGTGCTGCTGGTGCATCCGCCGCGCGTCCCACGTCGCGTAGAACCGCAGTAACTCGAGCAGCAGCTTGTGCTTGAGCGCTGCCGAGACGTAGTACGCACCGGCTGGTAGTGCCGGTAGCAGCGCACGCAGCTCAGCGACGATCTCGTCCGAGAGCGCTGCGCCATCGACGATATGCAGCACAGTGCATGCCGTGATGCGCTTCGTGTCAGACTGCAATGGCTTGTGTGGTATACGGTCACGTCGGCTGCTGCTGCGTGTGCGTCGCTGGTTGCTGCCGTCGAGCACAAAGTCGTCCATGCGCTCGGGTGCGACCGCATTGCTGCGCAAGCCGCGGCCAAAGTGATGCGCTACCAAGTCGTCGTCACACACTTGACAAGCGACATGTATGCCGCTTGGCAGTGATTGTACAGTCGGTTCCGTAGTCAGTGCCACTGATAGTGTGTGGCTACTAGCTTTTGACTGCTTGACGCGCTCGTAGATCTGTTTGATGTCGGCCGTTGCTGCTGCGCTCCGTTTGCTAGAGCTCGACATGGCAAACACAGCAGCGCGCAGGAGCGCCTTGAGCGGCACGGGCTCGTTCTTGACGTCAGCAGCTGCACTGCTGTTGATACTGCGAGTGCTACGATCGCTGCTGCCACTATGACCACGCGTAAGCGCGTTGTTGACTGTCATGGCGCGGTACAGTAGCTTGAGCGACTCCTTCGCGCGCAGCATCTTCTCGCCGTGCTTCTCGACTTCGCGTCGAAACTTGTCCTGCACGAGCAAAATGAGCTGCTCGATCTCGCGCCGATGGTGCGCGTGGAGCTCGGTCTGCCGCCGTTCGTACTGTTCGATGATCAAGCGCTTGTACTCGACGAGACCGGCGACGTACTGCTGCTGCATGCGCGCGAGCTCGTCGTCGCACGCGAGCTTCATGCGCTCGACCTCGGTCATTGGAGTCCGTGACGACAATGTAGCCATCTGTAGCATCGGCTGTGCCTGACTCGTGTAATCCACACTATTCTTGATCAGCGACGTCTTTGGGTCTTCAAACAGCGCAATGTGTGCTGTGAGAGTCGCGTCGCTCTCGTCGAGTATGCGCCTGTGCTGCGGGAACGCAGCCGTGACGACCTGCTGCACGGCCACATTGAGCGCTTGCTCGTTCTGCATCGTCTCGACATCGTCGTCGTCGTCGTCGTCGTCGCTGCTCGTTGACAGATCGTCGTCGCTTGATTTGGTCGTAGCATCACTGATGAGATGACGGCTCGTGGGCCGCGCAAACGCACGCAGCGAGATCGCAAACGACGTGGCCTTCTTGAGCATCCCAGTACCACTACTGCTCACTGTTGGCGGCGCTACAGCAGCAGCCGACGCACTACCGATTGCCTGCTGCGCGCGGTTCTTCATTTCCATCACGAGCTGCGACAGCGCATTGTTGTCGTGCTCAAACTGCCGCTTCGACTGCAGCTCGTGCGTGAGCTTAGCTTCGAGCGCACGTGCAGCGTCGTCGGCTTGCTGCAGTCGACTCAGCAGCGTCTGCCGTTCTTTCGCCGACGCGGCGCGCTGCTGCTCACTGCTCGCGCTGCGTTTTGCAAGTCGCTCGTCGCGCTCTGCGAGTTTCTCGGTCGCCGCTGCGAGCTCGGTGCGCAGCCGCTGGAGCTCGGCGTCCTTGACTTTGTCGCGGTGTTTGTCCTCGTGCGTCTTGGCCTGCAGCACGACGCTGTGCTTGACGAGCTCTTCGGCCTGCAGCTCGACCTTGTGCTCGAGCTCCGCCACTCTAGCGTCGGCTGCAGCCCTGCTCTTGTCGCTCGCTTGCGCTTTGTCGCGCCAGACGCTCACGCTCTGCTGCGACGTGTCGAGCGCCTGCTGCGCTTCGAGCAGTCGGCGTTCAAAGTCGTCACTGCGCGCTGCGATCTCGTCGCTCTTCATCGCGACCGCGATCTGCGCGCGCTTGAGCTCATGGTTCTGCTCGTCCATCGCGGCGAGCAGCTCGCGATGCGCACGCACGTGGTCCTGGAGCTGTGCGAGCACGCCTGCCTTCTCTTTCTGCAGCGCTTCGAGCGTCATCTTGAGGTCACGGACGTGTGCGCTGCTTGCGCCGGCAGCAAGCGTCTCGCCGAGCCGCAACTGCTCGTCTGAGCGCTGGAGCTGCTGGACCATTGCGAGCGTCCGTGTGAGCATGAGCTGCATCTGCTGTGTGCGCTCGGCTGCGTGCTCGACGACAGCTGCAAACGCACGCGCGCCGCTGTCGAGTGCTGCTGCGACGTCTGGGTCGTCAGGGAACTCGGCGACGATCGTGCGCTCGGTGCGCGCACCGGTCTTGGCCAGCGCGTTGTGGGTCGCAAGGAGCAGGTCGCCGACGCGCCAGTGTGTTGGCACAGCGACTTGTGCGTCGTCGTCATCGCCGTTGCACGGTGACGCGTCGTCTGCGACCGATTCGTCGTACCGCCGCATGAGGTCGGCGACGCGCGACTGGATCGCTTCGACGTGCGGGTTTGGTGCGTTACGACCCATGCCGGCACCGATGTGCGTCGGCGAGAGCAGCATCGGTACTGACGATGATACTGCTGTTGCAGCGAATACGCTCGCATCATAGCGGTGTTGCTGCGGTGGCTGTTGGACGTAGTGACCGTGCGACGTTGGGCTCGTTCCTGCCTGCCTATTTCCTCTCGCATGCTCAGTTGGACTGCTAGTGCGGTGGGACTGTAGCTTGCGTGGCGATACGCTCTGTTGCTGTTGCTGTGCTGCTGCGGCAGCAGGCTTGTGCGGCGACCTCGATGCCATCACGACCTGCTCGAGACACGCTCGTTCATTGGCGTCTCTTCGTGTCGCGCAATATATGTTTTTGATGTCCACTTATTTATCATACATTTCGACAGAAAGAAATACGAGATGAGCAAATGTGCGCTGCTGTGTACCCATGCCAGTGCAACGCAACAGCTTTTGCGTGCCTCTGGTACAGCTAGTGTAAGCGTGTGTCGGCGGCACACGAACGGGAAGCAACGTGGCTGAACCTCCATGCTCCTGCACTTTGTTACCAAGCGCATCCAAAGCAGCACGACGTGGCCAGTTCCCTCTGTGTTGCGCACGCTCTCTAGCTGTCTCACACACCAAGTGGTCTCGCTCACTCCACTCGCTCACTTGTACTCAGCGCATCCTCCTTGCTCCCTACGAGTTGTCGACGATGTTGAGCAGCGTCTTCTCGACGTCGCGGAAGCTCTCCGAGCCCGCGCGATTGCGGTGAAAGTAGCCCTGGATGCGCATCTTCTCAGTCTCACTCAGGCTCTCGAGGCACTGCTTGAGGTGTCCGGGCGTGAGGTCCTTGCGCGTGACCATGCCGCGCACTTCGTTCCGGCGGTTCAGCACGATCTGTTAGATATGCACAGACATACTCAACAGTGTTAGTGGCGTAGTAGTCCATGACAACCAACGCAGATGCATAGTGGACGGCCAGACAAGCGACGCAAACGCACCAGGTGACGCAGTCCAAGCGACCGGAAGAGACGGAACGCGCGAGGCACCGGCGTCTGAAGTATACAACACACATACACAAAAGTGAGTGAGTCATCCATCGCAGTCATCCGACTGTCGCCATCCACACATAGACGCACCTGGTCCTGCACAGTGTGCGGCGTCGCGTTCATGTACGGCGTGAGGTCCATCCACAAGTCGCGCTCGTCGTCGTCGAGCTTGATCTCGTGGATCGTCGGGTACCGCGGGTAGTTGCTCTCAATGTCGCGGTACGACAGCGCGTACTAGCGTCCAAGACCAAGTAGACACATGAGTGCTTACAGTCCAGGTATCCACCAGCCCAGATATCCACCGAATCCAGTTGTCCAAGCATCCAACCACATACCTGGTCGTTGTACAGCAGCGTTGTGTCACCTGCTGGCTTGCGCGTGAACGGCGTCGGTTTGTCGATGAAAAAGTCCTTGCGCTGGAGCAGCACGCACAGGTGGCGCCGATTGATGATACCAGCAAAGCGCTGCTTCTTGCGCGACGCACCAGCAACGGCGCTCCCAGGGCCGCCGTTCACATTCGCTTCACACGCAACCTCGTTTTCATCGCTATCGTCGCGGCGCGGGATGACAACCGGAAAGCCGCCGTGCGTCGTCTCTTTGAGAATGTCAAACACCACACCGGCTTTCACGATCTGCGCGATCGACACGGGCGGCGCACTCATGACGTTCTCGACCCGCAAGAACCGGCTGTAGAACGGCGGGTCGTACTCGAGGAACGGCAGGCGCTTGAGGTGAATGTGGATGTCGTAGAGCCCTTCGTTGAAGCTATTGCCGACCCAGCGCGCTGCCATGAGCGAGACCATGATCGGGAGACCCCACTCGACGACGCCGGTGCACTCGAGGATGATGACTGTGAGCGAGATCGTCATGCGCGCCATGCCGCCGAGCATACATGCGGCCCCAATCAACGCAAACATACCGTCCTGCGCGCCGACGGGGTACCCGAGCCAGTGCGCGAGCATGACGCAGATCCGGCCGTACGCAGCGCCAGCGAGTAGGCTTGGGACAAACAGACCGGACGGCACGGCAATGCCGTACGTCCAGCACGCGAGCGCGTAAAAGACGCCGACAAAGATCGCGAGCGACCGCGGCGAGAAGCTCGCGTCGCCAGTAAAGTGGAGCAGCTGCTTGATCGACGTCTGGTATGACACAGTAAACAGCGACGCGAGGTCGTTGTACTCGCCATCGGGACAGTAGAACCCAATGAGCGAGGCGCTATACGGTCCAGACCGGCGCCGGCACTCGCCAAAGTAGTACGAGAGCCAGAACGATAGCGCCGCGGTCACAAACGCGATCGTCAGCGCTTCACTAAACTTGAGCCATCGGTGCGTTACGGTCCGCTGCCGCCAGAGCGTTAGGTGCTTGTTTGCCTGGTTGAAGATCGCGCCAAAGAGGCCGCCGACTGCACCCATGCCGACAAACAGCGTGAGGTCGAGCACGTCGTACGACTTGGCGCCAATGAACGGACCGAACGAGAACGTCCCAGTCTGCGTCCCGAGCATCCCAATGAACACGCGAGCCGCATCGATGCGCTCATTGCCGACAGCGCCGCCATCTTCCGCGTCCATGAGCGAGATGAAGACGTTGAACACGAACGCCGAGACCATCGCGCAGAAGAACGTGCGCCACGTGAGGTTCTGGTGCCAGAACGACGCGCCTTCTTCCAACGCAAAGAGCACACCGCCGATCGGCGCGCCGAACGCAGCCGCGACACCGGCCGCTGCGCCGCACGAGATGAAGTCGCGCTTCTCCTTGTCGTTCCGAAAGCCCTTGAACTTGGTCCAGCTCGTGTCGATGCCAAAGCTCGAGGACTTGCCCTGCGACAAGCCGGCGCCAATGACGGCACCGCTGTGGATCATCGGCCCTTCTTTCCCGACTGGCAAGCCACCAGCGACCGAGAACAGGATCCCAAACGCTTTGCAGAACAGCGTCTTGAGCCGCACGACGCGGTGGATCTTGATGCCGTTGAGCGTCGCTTTGATCTCCGAGATGCCCGAGCCACCGGCGACTGGACACAGGATCGCGACGCAGTACGACGCGATCGAGACAAACACGACGCTGATCGCTGCGTACACGGCAAACGCAGCGCCAAACGGCAGGTCGCCGCTGCGTTCGCGGGCGACGAACGACTCCATCGTGCGAGTCCGAAAGCCCGAGAACGTCTTCGTCATCGTCTCGACAAAGCACGCGACCAAGGCAGTTGTGAGGCCAATGCTGAACGTCATGACCCACCGACTGATGTTGAGCGACCGGATCGCCTCTTCGGTCTGCTCGTGGTCGTGCTGCATGTTCACGCGGCTCTCAAAGAAGTCGTAGTCGTACGACTCGAGGTGGTGCGCCTTGACCTTCTTGTCGTGGTCGACGCTCTCGGTCTCGGTGTTCTTGTCCGACTGCGTGTCGATTGGCGGCGGTATAGCACCATTAAGCCACTCGAGAAGGCTCCGACCGTCGCGCGCGCGCAGCGCTTCTTCGATCTCGAACCGCGAGAAGCGCGGGCCAGCAAACAGGTCGCTCGGTAGTGAGTTCGTGCGCTGGATGCCCGCAAACTGGTAGTACGGCCGTGTAGGAGCTGAAGCGTCGAATGCGTGGGGCTTGCCGTTCGCCTGCGTGCCGACTGTGATCGTTAGCGCGTTCGTCGCAGTCGTTGGGATCGGCTCGTAGTACTGCGTGTTCGTGCCAGTCAGAGGCGGAATGTGCGGCGCTCGCGAGCTTGTGCTTGTGCGCGTGTCGTCTGCATCGTCGCCGTAGATGTCGTCGACGCCAGCGTAGCTGTCGTTCCCAGCTTCGTCAAACTCGTGGTCAACGTCATCGAGCAGCGCTTGGCTCGAGCGCGACGATCGGCCGCTGAGCGACATCGTGACGCGCCGGTTGCGCTTCTTGGGTGTCGGTGTCGCAGCTGCCGATGGCGCTGGCGACGTCGAGAGCAGCGCATCGGTCTCCATGTTTGGCTATATGCTGGTCTGTTGAGTGCCTCTATGTGATGTGATGTGATGTGATGTGTGTGTGCCAAGCGATCTTGCGCGAGCAGCCGTCTATGGATGCGCGTGCTTCTTCGCTCTTGCCCTCCTTGTATGTAAGAGGCAGTCGATTGGCAAGCGACTAGCAAGCGAGCGAAACGAGCAGATGGAGGGAGCTGCGGTCGAGAGCGCAAGCGCGATAATGAGCGCCACCACGACTGTGGTAGAGGAGCTCGCTCGCTCTCCACTACTGCCAGCAGCAGCAGCCGAAAACCAACTGCGCATCGATCAAGAGCAGGCGTGACTCGATCGCAGCCGCTCGCGTGACTCGGACTTTGTATGCATCGGCGCAGCGAATCACAGTGCGCGAAATCCAGGCTTTTCCTGACTGCAAAATATCAGTTCGGAAGAACGCAAAAGTAAGGGGGTCATTCGTATCTGTACGAGAAAAGAGGGATGTGTGGTCGAACGGTTTGCGTGCCTCTGGTACAGCTAGTGTAAACGTGTGTCGGCGGCACACGAACGGGAAGCAACGTGGCTGAACCTGCTGCCATCCGCGATCGCACCAGCTCGCTCAAAGACATTCTGCATCTGCACGCATACTCGTATTGCCTTATCTCGAATGGCGGTGGGTCGCTATGTGCACATCCGAGACGCCGTGTTGACGTTCCAGCAGCGACGAATATGGGTGAATCAAACGTACTATTGAGTGCGAGCATCTTCACGACGACGTCTTCCAATGAGCGCCACGCACGAGGTGATACATGACAGATATCGCGCTTCACCACGTGGAGGTGCAGGAAAGGCACTCGACATTGCAAACTAGAGGATTGCGCTGGGGCTGCTCAGTTGAGTGCGCTGTGTATCTTCCCAGATAGCTTGTCAAGCTCGCAAGACTAGCGAGTGGCGGCAGAGTCGGAGTATCGACGCTTGGGATCGATAGCTGCCGTGATTTAGTGCTCTAGCACATCAGCCGTCCTCCTTCACTGCTCTGGATCAAGTCGAACTGGAAGCGCTGCGAAGAACGAGTGCGAAACGATGGTGTGCAAAATATCCTGGTCGTGTGCATATATAATACACGTCGCTCCATTGATCGCAGTACTCTATCCAGACTGGACCCCATTTTGGGAATCTCAACTGATGGTGTTCAAGAACGGTGCGCGCAGTTGCGTGTCAAAGCTCAACCTCGCATAAATGCCACTCGCTGAGCTCATGCTGCTCATGTCGTCGTCTGTACGAACATCAGCACCCGCCACGCGAGCACCTCGTCGCCAGTGACCGCTCGCGACGCGCCAATCTGCTCAGACGCTGTTCAGACAGTCGCTGCTTCGCGAGGCATGGCGAGCAGCTCCGCTGCACATCAACCACTCGATCTGCCATTCGTGTAGCCATCAGCCGATAGGCGTGCGCAATGTTTGCGCGTATTGGACGCCGTGAAAAAAGCCGCGTTTTGTCGCATACTGTACATGCCACGCACTTGGTACTGGTCGTGGTGGTCGCCGAGTGTCGGACCACATCGAGGCACGAATCGATCGACGCGCGCAATCACTTCTGTATTTCCCTCATGTTACCAATGTGTTGCCTTCCTCTGCTGTAGACACTGTTGCGCGCTGTGTGCAGTACCCCCAGTCATTTGCCATTTGGTGCTGATCATCGCGAGTAACCGCTCAGTGTTCGATTGAAGCGTCGTTCAGCAGTGGTTACACGCCTTCGGTTTCTTCACTATCTATCATGTGACCTTCCGTCTACCCACCAGTACACATATCCCTCTGCTAGCACTACGCACGCTGGGTCTGACTCTGCAACGCCGGTGCTGCAAGCCGCTGCTGCTCGTCGTGGATGCGCTGGATGAGCGCTTGGGCCGTAAACTGCCGACGCGACAGCTTGCGCACCTCTTTCAAGAACACACTGAGCGCAATCTCGTCGTTGCTCAGTGCGCGGTCCAAGAAGTACAGCGCGTCTTCGATCGCATTCGACTCGGCAAGTGTCTTGATGAGTCTATTGCCACATTGCCACAAGCAGATCATTCGTCAGATGCAGCCAATAGCGAGTCATATACCAATACACAGGCAAACGCCTAGACGTACTGCTTGGACAGCGCGTCGCCTTCGATCAGGATCGTATCGGGGTCCATGACGTCCTAACAGCACGAACGTAGTAGAGCGTGAGCTACTGTATCCTGGTCACTGTCACCAGTCACCTCAAGGCTAGCGCACCTTCGCTTCGTGCTCGTCGAGCCACGCGGAGACGTCATTGTCCTGCGTCTCAATGACGCTCTTGGCGCGTTTGAGGTCGTCGCGGAGGAACTCGAGTGTCTGGAGCCCGCGCTCGACGTTCTCGCGCGACTGCGTGAGCTGCAGTTGGTGCTCAAACTGGAGATCAATGTCGTCTAGTGACAACGTTGCAGTAGTCGTACAAGTCAAATACGAGTCAATAGACGAATAGCATACAGATAGATAGATCGACGAAACACTGGCAGTAGCCGCACCGCGAATGCGGTGGAACATGCGCTCGAGTTCGAGTTGGATCTTGGACGTCACGTCGACTTTGAGCGCGACGCTGCGGTCTTCCGTCCGGGTCACTATCTGCGATGGCGTCGGCCCAAAGAGCGAGTCGGCTTCGTACGGTTGGTACTGGCCTGTTTGATACGACGTTGCCTGGTGCTGTTGCTGTGGCGGCTGTAGCTGTGGCTGTGGCTGGTAGTATGACGTTTGCTGCTGTTGCTGTGGTGGTGGTGGTGGTGGTGCGTACTGCTGCGACATGTGCGCTGGGCGACGAAAGACCGGCGGCATGTTGCCAAAGATCGAGCACATGTGCGCAACGAGCTCGACGAGCGTAAAGTCCTATGGGGTACACACACACACACACACAGGGGATGAGGGTACTGGTTGTTGGTTACGTAGGCGTAACCTGCAAGCAACTCACGCACCTGTCGCCAGTCGCTTGTGTATGGGATCTTGACAAAGCCTTCGCTCGTGACGTGCGGGTGACCAGGCTTGACCATCATGTCTGCAGGCGCCACACGCATACACACACAGGTGAGAAGCGGTTCGAGGCACATACAAACACTCGTACGATCGCACCTGGTGTCGGTCGCACAAAGCACACAGGCGGCGCCATCGGGTACGCTTCGACGAGCCAGAACTCGACTGGGATGTTGTACTGATTGCCTCGGTAGAAGATCGGGATCGTGCCTTCGAGGTTCAACAGCGTGCTCGTCGAGCCATCGTTGTGTGCTGCAAGCAGTACAGACGGCATAGCGCGTGAGTCGCACAGTCAACAGGTAGCACGTAGTACATAGCAGGCAGGACGTACCAAACATGCCGCAGTTGGGCTGCAGCGACGGGATCTGACGCAGCAGTTGGTACACATCGCCACGGACGCGAGAGCTTTGCTGTCGAGTGCATACACATACGCATACACACGCGTTGCATGAGGATGTGCGCTCGCACTTGGTGCACGCGCACGTGACGAAAGGAGGAGGGCGAGCGGCTTCCTTTGCTGCTCAAGCAGCCTGCGCGATCGAGAGGAGAGAAGAACACGAGCCAGCACATGCACACACAAGCGCGCACGCACCAGGTAGCACTGCAGCGACGAGAGGATCTGGTCGAGGTTGCTCACGTTATTCGCGTACATGGCCATGGCGACGGCGGCACTGCGCGTGGCTTGACGTCGTTTGTCGTGTTGTTCCTCCAAGCTGCTGCTGCCTTCTTCGTGTGTCGTCTCAACTTGACAACCCAATATTAAATCACTCACGAAATAGATTTATTTGCATCTAACGTGTTGGATGAAGTTCAATAAAAAGTATCTTTCTTCAGTCTCTCACCTACTCGCCACTTGTGTCAGCCAGTCTTGAGCCATCCGCCGTTGAGCACACAGCGACTCCGGAGCTCAGTCACGACTTCGCACGTCTCTTGGTCGTCCATGCGCAGAAACGACCCAAAGTGCACGCGCACGACGTGCTGGAGACCCATGAGTTCAATCGGCACGGTCGTGATGTGCGCACCGTCGAGCAGCAATGTCTTGAGCTGCAAGAGCCGCACAAAGTCGGCTGGTACTGCTCCACACAGCAGCGGATTGTCGCCGAGATCGAGGATCTCGAGTGCCCGGCACCGCCCAAGACTTGGCGGTATGACCTCAATACAATTCTGGCGCAAGCGCAAGTGCGCAAGCGCCGTGAAGTGCGCAAACGTAGGCGGAATCGCACGTATGCGGTTCGCATTTGCGTCAATTTGTTTCAAATGCACGAGTGCGTCCATAGGCGGGAACGCTGTGAGCACATTGCGCTGGACAGCGAGCACTTCGAGGTGACGGAGCGCATCGAGCGGTGGGAGTGCTGTCAACTGATTCGCTTGGGCGTGGAGCTCCCGCAAGTTCTTCCAGCGCGCGACGCTCGGCAAGTGCGTCAGTGCGTTGTGGCTCACATTGAGCTCCTCCAGTTCCGATAGACCGCTGACAGTGTCGCTGAGTGTCGCAAGCGCATTGTCGTAGAGACTCAAGACGCGCAAGCGTGTGCACGCGCCGAGCGTTGATGGCAATGCAGTGAGCCGGTTCCGACTTGCCCGTAACGTCTCGAGGTGTACGAGTGCACCAATAGCTTCCGGTAAAGCTATCAGCTGGTTCTCCGATACATCGAGCGTCGTGAGGCGATGTAAAAGCGTGACGGCATCGGGCAGCAACGTCAACTGATTCTTTGCAACAATCAGGACTTCGAGCAGCTCGAGGCGCGCAATCTCTTTCGGGAGGGTCTGCAATCCATTGCACCGCACGTTGAGCGCAACGAGCGACCGCATGCCAAAGACAATGCCGGGGACGTCGTGAAGGACTGGGAGCTGCGCGGCTGTGAGCGTCCCAGCAGTGCCGTTGCTGTCGTCACGCGACGTGAGTTCGAGGCGTCCACTGCGCGCCATGTCGAGCACAAACGACTGGAGCCGTTGCATCGGCTCGGTGTCGAGCTTCGGTGTGTGCTTCATCGTAAGGCGTCGACCGTTGTTGTTGTTGTTGTCTTTGCCATTGCTGCTGCTGCGTGGATCGACGCGCGTTATTGCTGTCGTTGTTGGTTGTATCGTGGCGGCTGATGTGGAGGTATCAGCAGGTAGCATTTGCAGCATGTGTGGGTCGGGACCGATTGCACCGGGTCGGCTCCAGTGCCCACCAGTGCCGATCGACGCAGCGCAGCCCATGGACGAGGCAGCGCCAGCACACCTGAGCGCGCAGCGGCGTTGCTGATGGCTCGGTCGTCGAGTGTGAATGAATGAACGCGCGAAATAGCCACTTCCTTTCATGCTATATTAGTGAGTCGCATCAAGTGAGTGTCGTTACTAAGAGCACGCGTGTGCTTGTGTGCAGCTAGCTGCTCGTGTTCAGCTTCGAGTCGCTGATGCCGAATGCTACAGCCGCCGCCACGCACGAGCTTGCATGCGCATGAGAGCATTGTTGCTGGCAACAGAGCTGAAGCTCAACAAGACTGGCGTCATTTGCTAGCCACAAGACAGTCCAGTTATCAGTATACTATTTGCATGTTCGCATCATATTTGCTTTTCAATTGCGTGTTCAAACGCACTTGGCGCGTTCTTGTTTTGCGACAACAACGCAAAAGCGCATCTGCGGCGCGAAAGCGCTCGAGAGAGACAATGCAGCACGACGAGCTGCGCGGCGGCGTGCGACTGCACTCGCTCCAGGCCGACGAGGAGCGGCGCGAGCGCGAGTTGATGAACCTCAAGATGGAGGTCGCGCACTTGCGCGAGCGTCTGCACATGCGCGTCGGCGGCGAGACGAACGCAATTGAGCTCGAGGACGAGAACTTTACGCTCAAACGCAGTCTCCACGAGACGCAACGTGCGCTCGTCGAGCACCAGGACGCGCTGCGCGAGATGGACGCCAAGTACGCAAAAGCAATGCTGAACCTCGTCAAGCTCGACCAGGCCTGGAAAGCGAGCGCAGAGGACCAGCGCACTGCGCAGGCGAACGCGCGCGACGCGGACGAGCGCGCACAGCAGCTGCAGCACGCGCTCGATGCGCTTCGCTACGACCAGCGCACAGCAGTCGCTGCAATTGAGGCGCGCGCAAACGAGCGTGAAGCTCAGCAGCGTATAGAGATTGAGCGTCTTGTAATGCAAGTGCGCGACCTCGAACACGAGCGCGACAGTCGCAATAGCAACAACAGCAGCACAGTCGACGCAAAGGCATTCGGCGACCTGCAGCGGCAGTACGAGCTTGCAACTGCACAGTGCAGAAAGCAAAAGAGCGCAATCGATGCAATGGAAATCGACAACGCAGCGTTGCGCAAGCAAGTACAGCAACTCGACATGGACCACGCATCTGCGCAATTGCAGTTCGCTGAGATTGCAGCCAATCAAACGCGCGAATGCCAGCAATTGCAGCAAGCACTTGCAACGCGCGACGCAACGTTGCAGCAACTGCAGAGTGATGGTCACGACGCAACGCTGCAGTTGCACAGCATTGCAAAGCTGCTTGCTGCAGACAATAGCAATAGTGACGACGACAACGATAGCGCGACGCTGTACGAGCGACTCGAGCGTTTGTTGCAGCGCCTACAGACGACCGACGCAGCACTTGCACTTGCAACGCAGCAGCGCGAGACACTCGAGCGCAAACTTGCGAAAGCGCAAGCACTTGCAGTTGAGAATGCGACGTTGCAGAGCGAGTGCAAGCGGCTCAGAGCGCAAGTGGAGGCGCAAGCTCAAGCTCAAGCTCAAGCTCATGCGAGCAGCAGCAGCAAAAGTGCAGATCGTGACATTCGAGAGACGCGCGCGTCGCCGTTTCGTGCAGTGCCGCTGTCGCTCAAGACGAGTCAGTGGCACGTCAAAGCGACATCGTCACCAGCTTTGGCGCCTCCAACGACGGTAGTGACAACGCAGTCGACAGCGTCGGTAGCTGCTTTGCCATCGACAACATCAACACCAGCAGCAGCAACACCAGCAGCAGTACTACCGAGAGCGCCTCGAGCGGCGCTGCAGCCTGTTGCGAGCACTTGGTCGATAACGTCAGCAGTGCCAGCTGCACGACCCAATGTCCCACCAGCTGCAACAGCAGCAGCAGCAGCGTCGTCCGTGGTCGCCGCAACTGCATCTCATCCGACGACGACAGCATCAACAGCGCCACCACCACCACCACTACCAAGAGCGAGCCGCACGCCACTGCGACCTGCTGTCAACAAACGGCCGCTCGAGGAGCGCGTCGAGTTGCTGCGGCAGCGCGCCAAACGCAAGCTCGAGACACCGCACAGTGCGCTAACGCATCAGTCAGTAACGACACCAGCAGCACTAGCCGACAGCGACGTGCAGCCACCAGCAGGTGTCGCGAGCACGCGCGTCAAGGTCAAGCGCGCGTTTGTGCAGTCGCGGTACCTCGCAAGCGCCTTCGCACGACGGTCGGATCGGTAACAGCAACAGTCGCTAATGGCCCAGCCCACTCGTGTATTCGTTCTATGCTGCTCTGCTCTGTTGTGGGTCATTGGGTCATTCATTCGGTTATTGAGTTACTGGGTCAATGCGACTATCGCTGCTATCAGCTCATAGCTCCTCGTGCGTCGTTGTCGGTCCACTGCTGCCACTCTGGAGCGACCAGCCTGGGACGCTCTTGACGTCCTTGACACGCAAACGAATTGCGTCAAAGCACTCGAACGCAGCAGCTGCATCGGCAGGCGTTGCGCGCGGGTCAATCGCTGTTGCGTAGCACGGCACGTAGTCGTTCACGGCGCCAAACGTGACGCGCACGCCGCCGTTGCGCAGTGGCGCAGGGAAGCGCTTGACGACGTCGTGCGCTTTCTGTTCGTCGAGACCGCCCCAGTGCGGCGCCCACGCAATGATGCCGCCCTGTGCGAGGTTCTGGCCATCGACTGCGACCTATAACATATATACATATGCGTGTAAGTGAACATACCCATAGAAACGTCACGCCGATAGAAACTGATTGACAGACACGCTCATTTAGTCATGCCCGTATATCCAGACACACCGACGTACAAAGATCGTCTCGTTCGCGAACGCGAATGGCGGGTCGAGCGCGGTGATGCGCACGGCCAAGCGGTGCTCGGTCTCGAGCTCGAGCGCGACGTTCAGCGCTGCGTAGCTCGCAACGCCCAGCAACAGCAGGACCTTGAGCCATCGGCGGTAAAAGCAGCTTGCGAGCACTGTGAGCACCGCAAGTCCACTGGTCTCGACAGCTGTGCGCACACACAGTGGCGTCATCTGCACAGCTGCGTCATTGAGAGCCATACAGTGCGTGATCCGGCTCTGGAGTCCAGCAACACAGTCGCAGACGCGCGTGACTGCGACGTTGCGCCACAGCAGCGACGGTAGCGTTGTCGGCACGTGCGCGACGCACGCAACGCAGTATGCGACTGCTGCGATTGCTGCAAGCGATAGTACGTTTGTCGCGACTTTGACGAGCGTCCCACAGAGGCTTGCGCTCTGCAGCGGCCACAACGTGCCGTTGCTGGTTAGAAGAGCATTGTAGTCAACTGTGTGAGTGTGCGTGTGTGCAGCTGGTTGCGAGGTGTATAGCGCAGTGACAAACGCACCGTTTGAGCACAGTCGCGTACACAAACATGGGCGCAACGAGCAGCGTGAGCGCAGTCCAGACAACGTTCTCGAGAAAGCCGCCGCCGGCCAAGCACGACGACGACGTCCCGTGTGCATGCGCTGCTGCTGCTGCGAGTGCGTCAGCTGCATTGGCGCATGTGTCGCGATCGACTTGCTCGTCGTCGTCGGAATCGCTGCTTGTGTCGCTGTCGGAGTGCCAGACATCGGCGTCGGGGTCGTCGGTCCCGTCGTCGCTGGCGTCACTGTCGTCGTTGTCGCTCCAGCTGCCGCTGCCGCTGTCGCGCACGCGCTCGGCATGCATTGCGTCGATCTGCTCGTCTTTGTTGTGGATGTACGCATCGTTCCACTGCTCGTCGACAAAGATCGGCTGGTTCGCCGCTTTGGCACGCGCACGCGTGAGCATCGTGCTCGTGCTGCTTGCTGCTGCTCGTGTGCGCGGGAGTGTCGAGTGTCGAGATGATGGTCGTTGGTTTGCCCATTCAAACGCTGATGTGTGTCTGAATCAGAATGGACTGACCAAATTGCAGTGTGTAATTCGAATCGATGGTGCTGCCTCCCTGGTTTTTAGCACCATGTCATTTATGATACCGAAGCAACGGGTGCACATGTTTTGCCTCACATCCACAGTCTGAAATGCCACATGAACAAACCTGCAACTGCACGACGTACTGTGATGTCTATCTATCATGTATGTCTGAGCTACGGCTGAAAGAACCGCTTGAGGTCGTCGAGACTCAGGCGTTCATTGCGCTTGTCGTCGTCGCCGTTGCGACTCGCAACAAGTACGTGCGTCGCCAGCGCTGCTTTGCGCTCCTGGAGCGTCAGAATCATGTCTTCGACCGTGTCACTTACAACATATCGCTTAACGACAACGTCCTGACTTTGCCCTAAGCGATGGACGCGGTCGATTGCTTGGTCCTCCACACCTGGGTTCCACCACGGATCGAGGAGAATCACGACCGACGCGCACGTGAGGTTCAGTCCGACGCCGCCAGCTTTCAAGCTGATCACGAGCACATCGACCTCTGGGTCTTTCGCGAATTGGGTCAAGACGCGCTCGCGGGTGTCTTGGGTCATGGACCCGTGGAACAGACAGTGTTTGAATTGGTGGGTCGTCAGCAGCTGCGCGACCATCTCGAGCATGTGTGCCCACTGCGAGAACACGACGACTTTGCGCTTGCGGTACGTCTCTGGTGTCATGGCCTTAGCTTCGTCATTCGCTTGTCGAATCGCTGTGAGGTCGAGCAGGAGCTGCTGAAGCTTGGTGCTGATAAACATACTGGGAGTCGTGACATCCCCGGTTTTGTCATTACCAGTGTTTTTGGTAGTCGTGATAGCTTCGGTTTTGTCACTACCAGTACTGCTATTGTCCGCAGCTGGTGGCAGCCGAAAGACTTTCGCCATGTCGACTGGTGCGCGGCACACGGGACAGCCGCCGTCCGGGTCGCTCGCAAGACTTGCGCGGAGACACTCTTCGCACAAAACGTGCGCACATGGTGTGAGGACGCCACAGACCGGCGGATCGAGGCACACGGGACACTCGTGCGTCTCGAGACCGTCTTCGACCTGCGCAAGTACGCGCGTGATGTACACTGGTGTGAGCCCGCGCGCGCCATCAGCTGCTGGCTCGATTGCAGCAATCGAGTCAGTGCTAGTTGTCTGCTGCTGCTGCTGCTCCAAATCGTGCTGGAGCTGCGTTGCAATGCGCGCATAGTACGCGTCGGTCGCTTCGCCAGGCTGCATGGAAAACAGTCCGCTCGTATTCTTATTCGGAGTCTTATTCGGAGTCGATGCTGACGGTGTCTGTTCAAAATCGCGACCCAAAGCAAGTAGCGGGTGGTCGCACGCTTGCCGGAGCCGCAGCAGCAGCGCAAAGATCGCAACGTAACTCGCACGCGCTGCGCCATGTGCAACAAACCCACGAAACTCCATCCGGCTCTTTGCAAACACGGCGTCGTAGAACACGCGCTCTTGCTCTGAAAACGTCAGCCGCACGACGTCAATGTGCTTTGGCGGCAACAGAACGAGTCGGTTCCCATGGCGGTCGACCGAGTGTTTCGTGCGGCGCAGTAGCACTGGTGTCAGCACGACTTTGAGCCGCGCAAGTGCTGCAGCCTCGTCGCCGCGTTCAAATGGCAGTGCAATCACGCGCTGCCACGCAGCGAGCCGGTTCCACGGCTCGTATTCCAAAAACTTGAGTAGCGCAAAGACGTCGTCGAGTGCATTTTGGAGCGGCGTGCCGGTGAGACACCACCGTCGTGTCGCACATAGCGCAGCACAGGCGCGAAAGTATGTCGTTGCGCGGTTCTTGATACTGTGCGCTTCGTCGAGGATCACGCGGTGCCATGTGCGGGTCAAAACGCCGGTACCAGTCACAGTGGTACTGGAGCTATTCGCGCGATCAAACTCTTGCGACAGCACGCCGTACGTTGTGAGGACAATGTCGGCGCGAGCGAGCGCACTGGCTCGCTCGCGGTCGTCGCCGTAGTGGACGTGCACGCGCAGCGCCGACGCACAAAAGCGCTCAGTGACTTCGTTCTTCCACTGGTGGAGCAGACTCAAAGGACACACAATGAGCGTCTGCGCTGGTGCCTGCGGCTGTGCAGCAGAGCCAGTGCCAAAGTGCTTTTGGTACGCGACAAGCGCGAGCACCATCATCGTCTTGCCCATGCCCATGTCGTCGGCGAGAATGCCACCGAGGCACGGCGTCGCGGGCTGAGGACGCGCAAGCGACGCGATCTTCTCGAACCGATTGACGTAATACGAACGCCCGCTGCTGTCGCCAAACAGCCGCGTCTCCCACATCTGTACGAATAATCAATCAGCAGTCCAGAATCAGAAGTCAGTGCATCACGCGTCAAAAAGCAAACATCAGGCTAGAATCACTTCTCAAAGAATCAGGCGTCAATAGTCAGCAAGTAATCAATCAGAAGGCAGCCAGACAACGGAACGTACTGGGTCGAGCTCATCGGCTGCTGCTGTCTGGGTGCAGCTGCCCGTGCGCTGGTTCTCGCGCGCGAGCATCCACTGCAATGCTGCGCGCTGGTGGCTCCGGAGCGTAATGTCCTGGAGCAGTGGCGCTAGGTCGTCGGCTGGATGGTTGCGCCGTGATTTACGAACATCGTCACGATCGTCAACATCGTCAGCACCAGCGCCGACAAAGTCAGCAAAGAGCGCGTCGAGCCCTCTGTCGGCGTCTGCGCCGTTACTCGCTGTTGGTGCTGGTGCTGTCGATGGCTTTGCGTCCACGTGCACGAGCTCGAGTGCTGTGTACAGCGCGTCCGAGAGGTGGAACTGCGCGTGCGTGTCGTCAAAGATCGCAAACGCGTTTGAGTGGACAAAGACAAACACGCGGACCTATCGAATAGCATAGTCAGTCAGTCAGTTCGCGAGAGAGAGAGAGAGAGGATCGTGCAAATAGTCGGATGTATAGAATGACAGAGAGGCAGATAAAGAGTCAGACGGAACGTACAGTGAACGGTGCAAACATCTGCGCAGACGTCGGTGCTGATTCGCACACGCCGCCGAGAATCACGAGTCCGCTCTTCATGAGCGGCTGGAAAACTGTCTCGACGTCGCGGTCGAGCCGTCCGATCTGTATGGTCCACACAACACAACGCCCATCAGCCACACACATCTACTGGACAATAGAGACTGCTGCACGCACCAACGTGTTGTGCTCAGTCGCGACGCGGACCATGCCGCTCGAGAGCGTCGCTGCTACTGGTACAGTCGACGACGCACTGCTGGTGGTAACCGCTGCTGCTGCAGCGCCTGGCCGCAATCGCTTCTTCCCAGCGTGCTCGGCCTGCAGTACGAGGCGGTCGCCTATTGCCACAGCGACGCCTGCGCGGTTGCGCGTCGCGCCGATAACCTGACTACCGACGAGTCGGAACGGCTCGTGAGCAAACGATGAAGGCGCCTCAAAGTACCTGCAGGCGGCTGCCACGCGGCGTTCGGTCTCCGCGTCGACTGCGGTTTTGTCGGTAGCGTTCGTCGATAGTTGCTCAAAGAACGCGCTCGCAGCTGCCGTGACGCTGTAGCAGTTGCGTGCAAGCAGTGCGAGCAGCTCATTTGCAGGCAAGTCAATGCCGAGCTCTTTCATCTGCGCGACCTTCTTCTGGAGGCGCAGCGCTTCCTTTTCGCTCGAGCTCCCGACTGCAACGAGCGGCTGTTGGATCGTGCGCTTCGTTAGCGCGCTGTTGCTGCGTTGCTTCTTGGTCGAGAAGCTTGCGGTGCTCTTACTACTGAGTGCAGGGCTGGCGCTATTGCTGCCAGTCGACTTGATTGGCGTTGCGCGTCGAGGCGTGAGGCAGATCGCGCACGCATTTGCGTCGTGCTCGTTCTCGAATGTGCACATTGCACAGCCCCATCCGCAGAGCTCGACGTCACTACTTGCAGTCGATGCAGCCGCCATTGTCGTGGCTTGCAGTCACTGTCGTCGAGGGTTAAGCGTTTGCGTCGAGCGTCGAGCGTCGAGCGTCGAGCGTCGAGCGTCGAGCGTCGAGCGTTTAGCGTCTAGCGTTTGCGTTTAGTATCGAATGCGCAGCCAGCAATGGCAAGTTGTGAGTGTGCGTCTCGAGCTATTTTCGGCAGGTTTGTTCGCAGAAGTACGATTTGCATACCTATGTATCGAATAAATACGATTCGTGTGATCCACATACTCGACAAAGTGCGATACCATTCCGATGGTCAAGCACGTCAAGACTGGACGCCACACAAAAAAGCACTCGAAAAGCGTCACACAACCAACGACGACGACATGCTGCAGCGCGCGTCTCGCCTTGCACGCGCCTCGCGCTGCGCCGTCCAACGCAGTGCTACTGCCGCTGCTGCCTCTGCATATGCACCGCAGCGCGCGCACTCGAATTGCTCGGGCAGCCACGCCTACGCGCACGTCAAAGTGACAAACAGCAGCTCGTCGCGCCTGCCAGCGACTGGCCCAGGACTCTCGGACTTTATCCGCGAGTCGCGCAGCGACAGCGAGCACGTTGCTGGCTCGGACGCACTGCACGAAGAGAGTGAGATGAACTTTCCAGCACCCAACACCGTACGCTCGCTCGAAGAGCTCGACGAAGCTGCTGCTGCAGCCGAACCACAGCGGTCGTTCTTCATTGAGACGTACGGGTGTCAGATGAACTCGGCCGACTCGGAGATCGTGCGGGCGATCTTGCTCGAGCATCAGTACGCACCTGCAGCTGCACCGGAAGACGCCGACATCATTCTGCTCAACACGTGCGCCGTGCGCGACAACGCCGAGGCCAAGATCTGGAACCGCCTCGAGCAGATCCGGCAGGTCAAAGCGAAGCTGCTGCGCACACGGAGCAAGCGCTCGCCCAAGCAGCTGCCAACGGTTGGCGTGCTCGGGTGCATGGCCGAACGGCTCAAGACGCAGCTGCTCGAGTCCGACAAGATGGTCGACCTCGTCGTTGGTCCCGACGCGTACCGCGACATCCCCAACTTGCTAACTGTTGTCCGGGGCGGTCAGGCCGCTGTGAACGTCCAGCTGTCGCTCGACGAGACGTACGCCGACATTGCACCCGTGCGGTCGGACCCAACGAGCCCGTCGGCATTTGTCTCGATCATGCGCGGCTGCAACAACATGTGTTCGTACTGCATCGTGCCGTTCACGCGCGGCCGCGAACGGAGTCGCGACGTCGCGTCGATTGTCGACGAAGTCAAGACGCTCCGCGACGCGGGCGTCAAAGAGGTCGTGCTGCTCGGGCAGAACGTCAATAGCTACCACGACAAAGCGTCGGCTGGTGCAAGCACCCAGGGCCGGGCGTACGTTGCAGCCGACGGCTTTACCAACATGTATCGGTCGCGCGACGCTTTGGGCTTCCGGTTCGTCGACCTCCTCGACGCTGTGTCGGCTATTGACCCCGAGCTGCGGATCCGGTTCACGTCGCCGCACCCCAAGGACTTCCCAGACGATGTGTTCCGCCTCATGCAAGAGCGCGGCAACATCTGCCGCAGTCTCCACTTGCCCGCCCAGAGCGGCTCGTCGAGTCTATTGGCGAGAATGCGGCGCGGGTACAAGCGCGACGCGTACGTGTCGCTCGTCGCGAATGTTCGAACGCAGCTGCCAGGTGTCGCGCTGTCGTCTGACTTTATTGCTGGCTTTTGCGGCGAGACCGACGCAGAGCATCTGGACACGCTGTCGTTGCTGCGCCATGTCGCATACGACCAAGCGTTCATGTTTGCGTACTCGGTCCGTGCGCGCACGCACGCAGCGCACAAGATGGCCGACGATGTCCCGCCAGCTCTCAAACTGGCTCGATTGCAGCAGGTCATCGACACGTTTAGCGACGTTGTGACGCGCAAGAACGCAGTGGAAGACACTGGGCGGCTCCACGTCGTACTCGTGCAAGGCCCGAGTCGCCGCTCGAGCGACGAAGCGCCAATGCTGACCGGCCTGACCGATACGAACAAGCGCTGCGTGTTTGCCGATGCCGGTATCCCGAGCTCGCTCGCAGCGTTCCAGCGCGCAGCTGGACCAGCAATGGCCTCAGCATTCGAGCCATTGGTTCATGCACCGCATAGTGTGCGGGCGACGCGCGGCGACTACGTGCTCGTGCGCGTCCATGACGCAGGGCGTCACACGCTCCACGCGACGCCGGTCGCACGCACGACGCTCACGGAAGTCGCAGCGCTCGTACCGGCTAGTGAGCTTGGCGCACGGCCACACAGTTTGGAGGCGCTGGGACTGTGAGTGAGGGTCGAGAGCGACTGCGCACTGCATGAGGACGCAATCATAGAGACAATGTATGGACTGACGACCAAACTGGCTTGGTGACTGGCATGTGTGTGTGTGTGTGGGAGAGATGGCGACGACATACACGGTAGCTGTTCGTGCGTACGTCCTCGTCCTAGTGCGCGCCGACGGCGCTGCGTGCTGCTTCGGCCGCGCGCTTCTGCATCTCCATCTGGAGGTTTTGGATCTGTTGGTGTGCGAGTGTGTGTAAGAGTGTGAGTGTAGGTCCGTTTTATCTGTGTGGACCATATTGCCGAGTCGAACGTGACTTCATCACATGGACGTACGTTGGAGCGGATCTCGACCGCGTCCTTCTCCTTCAGATCGATCTTTGCGTTCACTTTTTGCCTGTGACACGCGACTGCATAAGGACGGATGCGTTGCGTATAGACCAGCAGATAGAGTGCTGTACGTACAGTTCGTTGTTGATGAACTCGAGGCGCTTGTTCACGTTCGCTTTCGCTTCGCCGACGTCCTGCTTGAGCAGCGCAGGACCAATGAGCTTGTACACCTTGGCGTCGTCGCCGAGCAGGTCGAGCTCCTGTGTGAATGAGCGAGTGAGTGAGAGTATACAGAGCGTCAGAGCCAGTAGCGGTCGCGCACGTACGTAACGTATACACACATAGCAGTACGCATCGCACCTTCTTGACCATCGTGTTCTCGTTTGCCTGCTGCGCATACTGCTGGCGCTGGTTCGCGAGCACCTGCACCTCTGTATTCGCAGTGCGTCCAGTGTCAGACGTCTGCTGTATATGCACAAACGAAAGAGGTGTACATGCACACATAGCGATACCGTTGCGCACCTTCCTGGAGCACGCGGTAGCGCGCCATCTCGGCCTCGACTTGGTCCTTGACGTCGCTCATGCTTATGCTTGGCGTTTGGCTGTTGAGAGCAGCAAGTGGTCGCAGTCAGCAAATGTGGGCGAGTGAGTGGCCCACACGAAAGAGCACTGCTATCGTCCAAATCGACAGTGTCACTTGATTTGGTTATGCGCAGCAGGAATTCGATCGCAACACTTTTTGACGCGCATCGATTCAACAAGAGCTGCTGCTTGGATCGCATTGTGCGTTAGCGCGACGACATCAAAGCGACTCTGCTCACTCGAAGCGCACGAGCTGTGCAGCTACGAGCAGTTGCAGCTTGTGTGCGAGTTTCGGGTCGGCCTGCAAGCGACGCAGCTCCTGCGGCGAGTCTGCGCACGCGCGCAGCCGCTGCATGAGCTCGGCATCCGAGAGCGCCTGCAGCAGCTCGGGCGACTGCAGGATCTTTTGCACCTGCGCCTCTTCATCAGGCGACCGCTGCATGCTGGCGACAGCAGCGCGACGCGCTGCGTCCATGTCGACTATGCTTGCACTGCCGCTGCTCGTGACAGACGCAGCAGCAGGTGCTTGCGGTGTCATTGATGGCTGGATGAGAACCGCTTGTTCGCGTGCACTTGAAGCACGCGACTGCTGTTGCTGTGCGGCTGCTGCCTCCTGCTGCTGCTGCTGCTTGCCAAGCTATCGCAGCGTACAGACAGACAGCAGTCACTTGTCATGTCAGCTGGCGATGCTCGTCCGCACTGATAGGCGCCAACACGTAACGCACCTGCTCAAAGTGGCTCCCAAGAAACCCCATGAACTCCTGCAGCATCGCCGACACGGCCGCGTCCGAGCGGTACTTGCGCACTGCCGCTTCTGGGTCGCGCTGCAGCTCGTCGATCGCTTGCGTGAAGCGCGGATCTTGCAGATCTAGCGACAGCGCATTGCAGCAGCCGACAACCTGTCAGCTCTGCCAAGTTAGACACGCCACTGCACTGTATATCCAGTGACGCACATTGCGCGAGTCGTGGGTTGTGTGCGAGCTTGTCGAACAGCGCAGCGTCCATCCACGCTATAGCAGTCAGTCGCGACCAGTCAGTCGCGATCAGTCAGTCGTTCTAAGCGAGAGTGAAGTCAGAGGCCACACACCCTTCGGGTCGAGCTGCTTCATGCCCTCAAGTGCGCTCTGAACTTCAGGGAACACGAACGACGACTGCGCTGACGGTGCCGGTGATTGCTGCTGCGGTTGCGTCGCTGTTGCTGATGGCTTGATGATCAGCAGGTCTTCTCGCTGCGAGCACGTAGACACTGCGTGAGCCACACACACATACGTCTACACACTCCTTCATGCAGACTTAGACAGACCGTTGGCATCATCTTTGGCTTTGCTCGCTGCTGTTGATGCTGTCGCGACGGCGTTGACTTTGGCTTCGTAGCAAAGAAGCCGCGACGTAGTCCGTCGCCAAACGACGCGCTGCTGCGCTCACGCGCCTGTTGCTGACGCTTTGCCGCCTTTGCACGCTGCGCCGTCGCGACGATCTCGTCCATGAGGCTCGGCGTCTCAGCGCTGTCGTTGTCGGCATCGCGCTGGTTGTCGCTTTGTATCGACTGGCTGCTGCGACTGTCTTGGTGCTTGGCTACTGACGAGGTCACGGTCGTCTCGACTTCGAGCGGCGGCGGCTCGTCCATGTCGTCGAGTGGCGGTCGCGCGTGCACGTCGAGCTTCTTCGTCGCTTCTGCTGCTGTTGCTGCTCACGCGGTTCGTTCGACTGTGAGATCGCTGCAGCTGATGATCGGACTGTATGCGACGCGCTGACGAGTCGCGATCGATCCTTCTACTAACTCAACGCGTCGCGCATCAATCGAGTACCT
>JAASGP010000339.1:0-22592 GCA_023334275.1 Globisporangium carolinianum | reverse complement strand
GCCATCGGGTCGCGCTTGAGATACACGTGCAACCTCGCGAGCCCAGCGTAGTACAGACACGCGAGCAGATGTAGCAGCATGGCAAAGACGCCGATCAGCACACGGCTGCGCCACCATTCGTCGCGCATCATCATATAGCTTGAACGAAATAGTCCAACTAAAGCGTATAGACGACGTGTGCGCGCTGCCCAGTTTGCTACAACGGCATCGAATACAATGGTCGACATTGTCGTACTCGATTCACCATTTTAGATTATGCGAACTGCGATGTGCACATAATCGCAGATGTTGCGATCTACAGGATGTTGGCGAACATTGGAAACGATAACATCGCCTAGATTGTGAAAAGAAATGCAAAGTGCTGCAGTACTATCGCAACTCGAGAAAAACATCAGATAAAGAATGTGCACTCCAAGCCCATATCGAACGATGTAGTGTATACGTACTACGTTGTGCACGAGTTGTGGCGCTCGTCGACTGCAGATTTAATGCAGTTTGTTATGTCGCATGCAGTGTAATGAGCTTAGCGACAAGTTGTATTGAATTGCTGCACATCACAACCAACTGTGCAAACATACTGGAACGACGAATAAAATACAATAGGTCATAGCGAACATAGATGACAGAATTCTGTAGCAACAACTTAGGCATGTATTGTCTTTACTGGTGGTTTAGTCGACGTCATACAACGTGTACATATGTGGGCTAAACGTTGTTCTGCATCGTGTACTGAATACTCTGGTCCATGAGCATCAGAAAGACATCATTTGCAGGTCGAAATTGTCATTGTCAATAAGTCCGCCGCTGATAAAAACCAGTTGTATGGCAAAGTTTGAGCAATTATCGACTGTGCCTAATAACATGAAGCATTGCTAAAATAATATGAGATATAGAGCGGTGCAATCTGAATTAGCATTCGTCACCGAACATTCATTTATTAACATGACTACAGGCGAGTTTGATACACAGACAACAAGTCTTCGAGGTGTGCAGATATTACCTTGTCATATTCATATCACGCTATGAACAGATGCAGCCGACTGATTGCAAAGCGCAAGCGATAGTCGTGAGGCCACGTAACGGACATTGCAAGTCGCATGTGGTCGCCGCTGCCTCTGTGTGTGTGTGTGAACGAGTCTGCAGCGATCACCACAATCTCGACTCGTCGGTCGCTTCGGTAGAATCGAAATGACGAAGAGGCGAGGCATTGCGGGTTGTTATTGTTGTGGCATCCAGCATGCGAGGTTGACACTCGAGAGCGTTTGCATGGCGGTCTTCGTGCACGATCAAGATCCGCACTCCAACAGCAACAACCTCAGTTGGGTTCAGTCAAAAGAGCCAGTCCAATGAGCTCAGCAGTCGTCTCGTCGTGATGGCACAGAGAAGAGTCAGCGCTTTCGCAGAAGTTGTCGGTCATTTTGCGTTTCATCCTCTGAGCGCATGTTGCAAGGCTGCAATGGATGGTACGCAGGTTTGGTGCAATACTGTCTGCTAGCAAAGCGCTTGCAAAGAGGGTACCAGCATCAGTCAGAGCTGTGCAAATTGAAGCTCACCCACTTTCTCGATTTTCAGCTCGGCAACTTAGCACTAGCTTGTAGTTTGGTTTTGCGGTGGTTGTCGCGTGTGAGTGACTGGGATTGACTATGTAGAAAGGAGAGCGAGATCCATGCGCTCGATTCGACTTGCAGAATGTATAGTTCTGCGTCCTCGCCTCGCCTTGCGACAGCGACCACCAGCACAGTGCAGCAACAGTGCGGCAGAGGCGGCACTGGCGATCAACCGATTGATCGATTGATCGATTGATCGCAGCCCCTCGCGTGCGCCATTCCCCATTCTTCGCCCGTCCGAAGTCTCCAACCCGCGCTCTCTCGCTCGCACAGCAGCTCTTCCGCAGCAACCGGACAAGCAGCAGCAGCAGCATCATGGCGCGCAAAGCGTTCATCATCGTTGGCGTGCTCGTCGTGATCGGCGTCGCGATCGGCGTGATCGTCGCAGTCACGGGCGGCGACTCGAACGACGCGTCGACGTCGAGCGGCGGCAACTCCAACCTTGCAAGCAACAGCACGGACTCGTCGGTCGCTGGCAAGGTCACGCCTGCGAACATCTCGGACGACTCGCTGCTCGGCGGCAGCACGACGAACTCGAGCACGACGAACACGACGATTCTCGAGCCAACGTCCGACCCCGAAACAGGTGCGTTGCGCGTGTGGCTATGTGACCGCTAGCAAATGTGTGGCTGTCGTTATGCGGGACGCGTGATTAGCGCGATGGATGCTAATGCGATCGGATGTGTTCGGATTCTATTTCTTATTCACACAACACAGCTACCAAAGCGTTCTCGCTGCTTGCGATTGGCGACTGGGGTGCGACGACCGACAAGCCCGGGTCGTGCTGCAACAAGTACCGCAAGACTGCGAACGGGTCGCTCGAGCTCAAGACTGACTACTGGGCGCAGATCAACGTTGCCGAGATCTTGGCGCAATCGGCTGCTGCGATTTCGCCGCTTGCGATCATCGGGCATGGCGACAACATCTACTGGAACGGCGCGGGCCCGAAGGACATTGACTACCGCATGACGACGACGTTCGAGGACGTGTACAACCAAAAGTCGCTCGACGGCATCCCATGGATCAACGTCGTTGGGAACCACGACCTCGGCGGCTCGGACCACTTGTGCGGCGACGTCGACTACCAGTTTCGCAAGTGCACGAGCGTCGAGGAGATGCTGTCGTACCTCGACAAGAAGTTTACGCTCCAAGCGAGCTACAAGAGCCCGAACAAGGCGCGCTGGCACCTCACGGACCACTACTACAAAGAGACGATCGAGAAGAACGGCGTGTCGGTCGACATCTTCAACATCGACACGAACTTTGCCGACTCGCACGGCGTCATGCAGATCTGCTGCCAGTGCTACGGCTTTGTGAAGGACAAGGGCCTGCCGGAGAAGGAGTCGAAAGCGCTCGGGAGCACGTGCAACGACGTGCTGCCGGGCAACGAGCTGTGCGCTGGCGGCAGTCGTGAGATGTACAACGCGTGCGCGAACACGATCAAGAAGTGGTGGGACATGTCGTTGGTCGGCGTCAAGAAGGACTTGGCGGCGTCGAAAGCGACGTGGAAGGTGATCAACTCGCACTACTCGCCGCACTTCCACATGAGCGAAGACAAGATGAAGGAGTGGTACATGATTACGAAAGACCTCGGCGTGCACGTCTGGATGAACGGCCACACGCACGGGTTCAACCACGACATTAGCAAGTGGGGCACGCACTTTTTCGAGAACGGCGGCGGCGGCGGCATCCAGAGCGAGACGTCTGGGCACCCGCCCGAGGTCGCCGAGAAGTTTGTCGACCACGCGTGGATCGCACCGGGGAACCCGTACGGCTTCTTTGAGCTCCACGTGTCCAAAGACTGGCTCAAGACCGAGTTCGTCACGTTTGACAACAAGTGGGTCTTTAGCGAAACGAAGAGCGAGATCGTCAAGGGCGGCTACAAGAAGGGCCACTGCTGGCACGTCCCAGTGACCGGTGGCAAGGGCCGCGAGTGCAAGGCGTAAGGCTTCAGCATTGGGGATTGCGTGATTGCGATGCGTGTCGCTCGGCCATTAGTGTAGGCGCTTGCTGGCGCTGTGTTGAGCAGTTCGTAGCTGCTCGGCAGTGATGGTCGAGCTGCGTGTTGTGTGTCTGCTGGTCATTGACTGAATAGACAACGCTTCGAAACGAGTCGGGTTACTGTGTGGTCCACTGGAGTTGGACATTCCTAACGACAAACGGATAGACGAATCGAAGTGATGTGATCTGGCTTGATTAAATACGATTTGTTGCTGCTATCTGTGACGTGTGGCGACCAGTCCCTCACGCAACGATGAGCGGATCGACAACCTCCGATGCGCTCGACGCGTTGTGGGCAGCCAGCTGCTTCCTCCGATCTGCGTGCCCATTACTCGTCGGTTCGTCGCTCGATCGCATGCGCTTGCTGCCGCTGCTGTCGTCGCCGTTGCTTCGCACGAGCCGCTTGTGCGTCGCTGGTGTGAGCAGCTCAACGTCAGGTGACCGCGAGTCATTCGAGTCGCTCGTGATCGCTTCGACGTCGTTGCTGTCGACCCGCAGCGCGCGGCCAGCAATGATGCGCGTTGCCACGTGCTCTCGACTGCTGTTTCTGTGATTTCCACTGCTGCTGCGACGGACTCGCTGCTGACCCCTAGTCTTCATTGTTCGCACCGCTCTGTGGTCGTTGTTGCTGTTGGCAGCCTGTTCGTCCTGCTCAACCACCTCGTCATCGCCATCGACACTATCACGGTCCTGCTCCTCCTCCTCCTCATCGTCGTCGTCGTCGACGACCAGGACACAGTTGCGTCGGTGCTGCGTCGCGCGCAAGAGCGTGACTTCGTGCCGCAGCTCGACGACTGTCGCCGCGAGTCGCTCGCACTCGCGCTGCGCCTGCGTCATGTACGCTTCGGTCTGCGCGCGCACGGCGTCACGCTCGGCGCTAAACTGCTCCTGGAGCTGCGTCTCGATGCTGTAGACGTACTCCTTGGCGTCGGCGAGCAGCTTGGCGTGCGCGCAGCCAAACTCGGCGATGCGCTTGAGCTGCTCGTCTATCCAGTTGCAGTCAGGGACAGAGCCAGAGCGATTGTCAGCCACTGATTCCAGCTTCGAGTCAGTTCGACAAGCGTTTACGCGATGGCTCGTCTCAGACTTTCGTAGCGTATATACGTACGCATATATACGTACTCGAGTAGTACGCTTCAGTGCGCGCGACGACGTCCTGCTGCCACTGCTCGAGCTCCGCGACGCTGAGCGTGACTGTGCGCTCGCGTGGCGGCGCTGTCTCGGCGGTTGCTGCTGTCGACTCGGTCTGCGTACTGGCGTCGACTGTCAGTCGCGTTAACGGGATCTGCTGCTGCTGTTGCTGATCCTGAGACGGCGATGTCTCGGGCTGCAACAGCAGTGGCGATGGCGATAAGGATGGCGATGATGCTGATGGAGTCGGTAGTGTATCAGTTGCGTCGCCTGCAGCATCGCTGTTCGTCTCGACAACAAGAGCACTTGCTGTGTCGTCACTGCTCACGACTTGGTCTTGCTGCCGCTCGTGCGTTGGTTCGGGTCGAGACGGTGGTGTCGTCGCGGTAGCGAAGCGAAGCGACTCGACTCGCTCCTGCGAGGGAGCGACTAGCGCGTCCTGTATGGGTATATCAACGACTAGTGCGCACTGCATATGTGCGTCTCGAGCGAGTGTTGCAGCAGTCGGCTCGTCCGTCGGTACGCGTTCGCTTGCCAGCAGCTCCTGCAGCTGCGAGTCAGACGCCGCGATCGTATCGAGCAACTTCTCGTCGTTGGTCGCTGCTGTCGATGTCGCTGGCAGACAAGCGACTGGCGTATCGACAGTCATTGGCATCGCTGATTCTGTTGTGTGGAGCTCCAAGGCTGCTGCGGGCTGCAGCGATTCGTTCGCGACTGCTCTCGTCGTCGCAGCGCTATCTGCTGTCGGCGCAGCACTGTCTGGATCTTGCAATTGTGGCGTTACGACTGCAGTCACAGACGACATTGACTCTACTCGCAGGGGTACGCGCGTCGCACCTGTAGCGCCTGCTGCGTGCGCCTTCATGCCAGTGGCGGATGCTAGCGTCGACGCCATGGGACTCATCGCGTGCGACGGAGTGTTTACCAAGGTTATGCCTTCGCGCCTGCGCGGCGCGGTGAGCTTCGTGCGCCCCATCGCACCCCGCACGCGCGCTGTAGCTGTCGCCGTTCGTCGTCGTCGTTGAGCTGGATGGCTTTGGACTGATAGACGTGCGCTGAGCTGAGTCGTTCGAATGTATGATAGCAAATACGCGCAAAGAGTCGAACAATGAAACACCCATGCAATATGCTGCAGCAAACAGCATTGGACGGCGCTGCGCTTGGCGAGTGAAGGACCTACGTTCTGACAACAACAGCACTGCCGACACGCGCTTTAGACTAGCACTACACGCAGCTCCGCACTCGCCCAACAGATAGTGCGAGCACGCGTTCCGCTCATCCCCACCATCGAGTTCAAAGCCTCGAGTGAACGGCTTCGCATCCGAATCTGTGAGCTATTGGGACTCGCTCACGACATTCGACATTGACACCAGCGCTGTCCATGCGCATGAGTCGCCCAAGGTCGATGACGCCTCACGCAGCACGGCTGCGCGCCTGCAGCGCACAGATGCGCGCAGCGAGCACTGCTGCGCCAAAGCCGTTGTCGATGTTCACGACACCGACGCCTGGCGAGCACGCGTTCAGCATCGTCAGCAGCGGAGCGAGACCGCCAAACGCCGCGCCGTAGCTGTACATATACACACGTGGACGAGTCGCAATCGCATCGAGCGTCTCTGTCAGCACCAGTTTCGCTACGTGCAGCTTGGACGGCGATAGGGTAGGAGCAGCAAGCGCGACAGCGTTCCAGCAGACCAGCTACCACGCACCCGACGCTGGTCGGCACCGCCACGACTGGGCTCTCAGTCAGTCCACCCTAGGGGGTACAGAGAGCGAACAAGCGTCAGCGTCGCTGCGACTGCAGTGCTGCAGCTCCGTGCACGCACAGACGCACCACGACGCCTGGGAGCGCGCCATCCATGCCCGCAACGCAGATCGCAACGTCGGACGAGCGCAGCACGTGCACGTTGCGCAGCAGTCGATGGATCCCAGCGACACCAACGTCGTACAGCCGCTGCACGCGCAGACCCGCGAGCTCTGCAACGCAAAGACGTGTGTGTGTGTGTGCAGGTCGCAATTGGTCAGGTAGCCGCAGCTCTGCAGCCAGTGCGACCTGCTCCAAGCACTCGCGTACGCACCGAGTGTGATCGCTGCCTCCTCGGCCACTGGGAGGTCCGATGTGCCGGCACACAGTACGCTCACGACGCCGCGCTAGAGCCATTGCCACCACCATCGCAGCGCCACGGTCTCTGTTAGCATTGTGTCTCGACACCACGTTGTGGCGTGTGCTGAACAGAGTTGCACAGTCGGCAGCGATTCGTCGAGCAGTCAGTCGTCTACGTGCACGCACCGTCGTCTCTGACGCTTGCTTGTCGTCCTTGAGCGCCGTGAGCAGGTCGCGAGACGCCAGGATGCGCGCTGTCGGGTAGTAGAAGAGCGAGAGCTCCTAGACTCGCATACAATCGCGTCAGCCGGAGAGACGTCAGCGAGTCAGTGGCGTCGCGTCCTTCGCTAGTAGCGCAAACAGCCAGACGAACGAACCGACGTACCGTGTCTGTGAGCGCGAGGATCGCGTCTGCACTCGCTGGCGTCACGCGCGTTGCCATCACGTTCGCATCCACACCGCTGCGCACCATGCGCTGCAGGATCTGCGCCACCTGCTCGTGCGTCTTGCCCTCAGCGTAGACGACCTCGGGGAAGCCCGTTCGTGCGAAGCGATGCGTGTCGATCTTGGCGAACCCGCCCACGTCTTCGTACTCGAGGCTGCGGCACTGCGCGGCCGCGTCGGCTGGTGCAACCTGCCACAATAGGGCATGGCGGGAAGGGACGGTATCCATGTTTGCGATCGTCATCATCACATACAATCGATGCCGATCCATGATGGTGAGAGCTTGTTGAAGTGGTCACATACGCGCGTGTTCAAACTCGTCGCACCTGTCCCGCAGCAACCTGCTCCATCAAGCGCACGAGCGCTGCGCTGTCGCCGTCATTGCTACTGCTGTTGCTTTGTGATGTGGCCACATGTCGCTGGAGCGCCGTCGCCGCCCGCTTCGGCATGAGCGCCATCGCTCGGATCGCCTGCATTTTGACAAGCATGGGATTTTGTGACGAAACAGTGAATATAATTCGGTATCTCCCTTCGGTCATTTGGGAAATCTGTTGAATGAGAAATCCGGCTCATTCAGTGAAATACATCTCATTTTGAGGTTTATTAGCAATATTCAGATTTCATTACATGACTCATTCTGCACTCAGTGTACTTGATTTGTGCTGGTTATTCTACTATTCCCGTCCACTGTGCGTATTTGAGATTAACATTGCCAGTTTCTTTACATTTGGACATCATTTCATCAGAGCTCAAACATCTCGTGTGAACTTGACATACAAAGACGATGACGATGATCAACCAGACGTGTGCGCAGTGCAACGCGCTGCACGAGCAAGTGCGCACTCTGCAGTACGAAAACGAAACGCTTCGACAGCAGCTTGCGCAACTGCAGAGCAGTGGTGCACGCACACCAACACCTCAGCAGGAGCAGCTCGACAGCAGTAGCAGTCCTTGCGTCGAGCAACAGAACGCCGTGACAAAGGACGATGACGACGCTCACAGCAGCAGTCATGGCGAGACGTACTCGCCACTGACGCGCACCGAGCTGCAGCGGTACGGCCGCCAAATGCTTGTGAAAGAACTCGGCGTCGAGCGCCAGCTCGCACTCCGGCGCGCGCGCGTACTCGTGCTCGGTGTCGGCGGTCTCGGCTCGCCCGTCGCAATGTACCTCGCAGCAATGGGCGTCGGCTGCCTCGGACTCGTCGACGACGACGTCGTCGAGCGGTCGAACTTGCATCGACAGGTCATCCACGACGAAAGCACGTTGCACGAACTCAAGGTCGTCTCGGCGCAGCGGCGAATCGCGCAGCTCAACCCGGACGTGCGTGTCGTCCCGCACGCGCTGCGACTGACAGCAGCGAACGCACTCGCACTCGTGACGCAGTACGACGTGGTCGTCGATGCGTCCGACAACGTCGCGACGCGGTACGTTGCGAACGACGCGTGCGTGCGCGCACATAAGCCGCTCGTGTCGGGCAGCGCGCTCGGGCTCGAAGGCCAAGTCGCTGTGTTTGCAATCGGTGGCGATGGCGCTTCAGCGTCGGGCTGTTACCGATGTCTGTACCCGACGCCGCAGCCGTCGGCCGCTGCGATGAGCTGCAGTGAGAACGGCGTCATTGGCGTCGTGCCGGGTGTCATTGGTTGTCTCCAGGCAATGGAGACGGTCAAGGTGCTCACCGGCCTCGGCAAGCCGCTCGTTGGCGTTCAGTGCTTCTACGACGCGTTCGATGGCTCGTTCCGGCGCCTCACGCTCCGCGCTGGCCGCAGTGCTGACTGTAGTCTGTGCCGTCCGAACGCAACGTCGTCGTTGCGTGCGCCACAGGCATCACTGCCGCTGCAGACATGCAGTCCATCGCAAACTGTCGTCCCAGCAGCAGCGCTCCTACCTGCGAACCGCATGAGCGTGTTGCGCTTTCACGCACTGCGCTGCAGTCTGAGCACCAGCGAGCGCTCCATACGCTACGCGCTACTCGACACGCGCACGCGCGTGCAGTTTGACATGGTGCACTTTCCAGAAGCGCTGCACGTGCCGTTTGCGACGCTCGCGCAGTGGCACCAGCGCGGCGAGTTGCGCGACCGCGTGCGCGCATTGACGACGTCGCAGCCAGCGCAGTTGCTCGTGATCTGCCGTCGCGGCGTCGACTCGGTTGCCGTCACGCAGTGGCTCCTCGCGACCAGCACCGATGACTCGGTTGCGAACATCGACGGCGGCTACGAGGCGTTTGCGCAGCACGCCGATCCGTTGTTCCCCATGTACTGACATGTGCATGCAGATCACAGAATGAGCAATGACGTCGACCGTGTCGGAGCGACTGACAGCGAGGAACACATGACGACAGCGTGATAGAGAGTGAGTGTATATGCATGCACCATTCCGATGAGTTGGTATAGGTGCGTGGATGGATCCATAGGTAGTCTAGTAGCCCACGAGCCCTTCGTGGAGTGCGTGGTAGTCGACGCTCTTGCGCGCGCGACGCGATCGCGACGCACCAGCGCTCGCATCAGGCGCTTCGTCCTCGGTCGATGCAGCCGAGCCATCGCCATCGCGTCGACCGCGACGCGCTTTGCTGCTCTTTGGCACGTAATCGCCATCGTCGTCGGTTGCGTAAGTCTCTGCATGAGCCGCCGGGTCCAGCTCGTCGCCCGTGTCGGCCTCTTCGTCGCTGTCGGCACGACCAGCAAAGAGCGCCGCGTTGAGCTCGCGGTAGTCGACTTGCGTGCGCTTGCGCTTGCCGTGGACGATCAGCGCTGGGTCGTGTGCGTCGTCGTCAGCATCTGCAATAGCAACAGTCGCGAGCGGTTGCAACGACCGTGTTGACAACGTTCGTGGTGGCGCTTCAAGCTGCTTGGCAAGCGCGACGGCTGCAAGCGCCTCTGTGTGGTCGAGCAGCGCAACCGAGTCGTCGAAGAAGATGACGCGCCAGTGCTGCGGCGGCTGCTCCTCGACGAGCACGCCGAGCACGTTGCGGCCCGTCGCAGTGTCGACTTTCGCAACGCGCTGGCCGAGCACGACGTGCAACTGCGTCGGCGTCGGCTTAACACGCGACCGCATCGAGCGGCTGCGAAGTTGACAGGCAGCACGTAAGCGTCAGCCATTGCATGCAAACACATCAACAGCAACATGGTAGCAGCCGCACCGATGCGCGTCGATCACGTCCGTCGCGCTCAAGTACGCGAGTTCGTCGTCGCTCACGCTGTCGTCTACTGCCAACGACTGCTGCGCGCTGTCTCCACCATGGTGGTCACCGTCCGCATCGCTTTCATCGTCGTCACTGCTGGAGCTGCTGCTGTCACTGCCATCGTCGTGCTCTGCTGCTGCATCACCGACCTCAAAGTCGTCATCGTCACTGTCGTCCTCACCATCCACAAGCGCGTCGGTTTGAGCCACACGCTGCTCGTCACTGCTGCTCACACTCGCAGTCGCCGCTTCGTCCTCATCCGCAGCCTCGTCCTCAAGCGCAGCCAACAGCTCGGCGACTGTGTCGCACGTCGTCCCGAACGTCGCGTTCACGAGCTTGAGCGCATTGAAGACGGCGAGACAGACTTCGCAGTACCAGAGCTCAGCGCCAACTGGAATCGCGGCCGTTGCGACGTGCGGCGTCTGGCACTGCTGGTGGTACGCGCGCGCACAGCCGACGCTGTCGCAGAGCAGAATGTCGTTGTCAACAGCCGTGTCGGTGCTGCCGCAGCGCGAGCAGTAGATGTCGTCCACCAGCACATCAGTCGTCGCAGCAGCCGACAGCTGCGGGTACTGCGTGTCGTGCTGCTGCAGTGCTTGGAGCGCAACGAGCGTCTGTGCGACTGCACGCTTGTCTGCAACGATCTGGCGACTCGCGCGCGCGAGCTCGGAGCTCGGCTTGAGCTTCTCGCGGCTCGCGCGGCGCCAGCCCTCGGCTTCGTACGCTTCGACGTACGCGAGCAAGTACCGCAGTCGCTTGACTTGGCCGCGCACGCGCGCAGCGAGGCGCTTGTACTCGGGCATGTTGACGACTGCAGCAGCTGCAATGGGGTCAGTCGTAACGGCTGTTGCTGATGTCGGTTGGATCTGCTGCTGTGTACGTGGCTCGCGGTGCTGCGTCTGCACAAGCGCTGGAGCGAGTTTGGTGGCTTTAGCTGACGTGGCTTTGATGCGGCGCACTCGCACGGGCGAGTTCGACGTGTCGGGCGAGAACACGGTCGGCGCCTTGCGCACGCGCTGGGTGCGAGCAGTCGGAGCTGCTGCAGCACTAGCGACGACGCGAGTAGTAGCCATTGCAGTAGCAGACAATAGCAGCAATAGCGAACGTATCAGTACTGCGTGTGCGTTTGTGTGTGGAGTAGCCGTGGCGCCTGTGCGATCGCGGCCACACACAGAGATGCGTACGTGTCGATACTGGTCACTACTGCTGCTCGGGTCGCTGGATTCTTCGTCTTTCGGGGCATCTCGACAGTGCTAGGAGTCGTCGTCGTCGGGACACTCGAGCTGGTTCCCAAACGACACGATCGACAAGGATGATGACAGCACGCACAAGGTTTAGCGACTGATATGTAGCAGCACTACGGCAGTGCGCTGCTAGTGAAGCGACCGACTCGAGTCTGGCACGTCTGAGACACAAGTGAGCGGAAAACACGTGTGTGTATGGCGCGTGACGCCGTGGCAGTGTGTGTTTCGTTCGTTCGTCAAGCACGCCGCACTGACACCGAGTCGCACTTCCAGCAGCAGCAGCGACATACAAACCTGGACGCACCAGGTTTCGCGTGGTTGAGCAGCTTACGACAGAAGGGTAATGGCGTGACTAAGCAAGTGCTGCTTGCGCGTTTATGTTTTGCCTCGGAAACAGTACGCTCAGAATGCTCTATTCGCTGAACTAGATGATCAGAAAACATATATACCTTGAACTAGGCGGTGTTTTCTTGGATTCTCGCATTTTGGCCAATTGGCTGACTGTGCGATTGATGGGATCACTTCGACACGAGCGCTCGTGATGTGCATGGTCGTCGACGCTCAACTCGAGCTGCTTCAACCGATCCGCCGTAGCGACGGCAATGACACCAGCGCTTGGTTTGCACTCCGCCGCGTACCTGTCGTACTACTGCTGTCTCTCATGCTGCCGCCAGAAGCAGCAACTTGTCGACTCGCTGTCGTGCCGAATCGCTTGACTGCTGCGCCGCTCCGCTGTGGACCGCCACGCACATCGAGCAGTGGCAGCGCGCTTGCGATCGTTGCTGCGTGCTGCCGAACGCGCTGCAGCTGTGCCATCTTGTCTGGGAAGCGCTCCCACAGCAGCGCTTGCTGTGCGTCGCGCGCTTGCTCGCGGCTGCGTGTGAAGAGCAGCGCAGCTTGACTCAGCTGCGTTCTCTGTCGGTCTGCACGCAACAGGCTGCATAGTGCATGCAATCGCAAGTTCACAACGCAACGATATCGATGCGATCGGAACGCCCGTTGGATCACACTGCTCGCGCGCTGGCGATGCAGTCGGAACACGAACAGCCGCGTCGCACGCTGCAGACGCGCGCGACACATCTCAACAACTGCGATGTACGTAACATGGCGCCTGTACGCGCGCTGTACGACGAGTGCTGCCGCGACTTGCTTCGTGAGCAGCGACACCATGCACTTTGCACGCTCGCGCTCGTTTGCAGCACGCGCGATGTCGTTGCGGATCAATTGCACGCGGCGCCTTGCGAGGAAGCCGCGAGCAAGTCGCCCGACTGTAGTTGCAGCTGCGTGCCACGTTCGCAGTAGTCGCTCCTGCAGTGCAAGCACTGCGAGTGTGCGCGTCTCGACTACGTCGCCAAACGCATCCAGTTCGCTGTGCGTCCAGAGGCGGCGCTTGCGGTCCTGCACGTCAAAGTCGCAGTTTGCCGACCGCTCGGGCAAGTACAGCATCGCCTTGGCTGCTGTGAAGCGGTCCCTAGCGCGTCCGTCCGTATAGGCAGTCGCATGTGCTCGTAGTCAGTACGAGGTAGTGGTGACGTCATTCGCGACGTCCTCGCCACTACGGAAGGCAAGTCGAGTCGAATGTACGCACACATACATACAGTGCACATACCATGCGCGGAGACTGTCCTGAAGGACTTGAGCACGCGGTCTACGCTGCTTGTACGCTGCCGTATAGAGCGCGAGGTCGTGCGGCTCGAGGCGAACAGCGCCGAGAGCAGGTGAGTTCGACGCCATTGTCGCTGTCGACGTGCGCGCGTGCGTCCGCTCGCACACAAACCGTACCACTGAGCCCCATCCGCGTATATATTGCGCAGCGGGTCGTAATAATAGGAAGACGACACTGCTGTTGTGTTTCTGATCGGACGGATTGCGCCGCTCGTGTCCTGCTGCTGCCATCGCGTACACGCACGTCGCTCCACGCACTCGCGCGTTGGAGTCGAGTCGAGCTACAGCACGATGCACCGCAGCTCGCACGCAGGCTTCTGTTCGTTCGACGAGCGCAATGCCGGTGGGCGGTACCAGACGCAAGCTGAGCTCAAGCACTTCAAGCACGTGCTCGCAACGACGCAGTCGATGGTCGACAATGGCGAGAAAGGTACAGCGCTACATTCGATCGCCGTCGCTGCTGCTGCAGCGCACATCTCTGGCCACATACAGCGCTCGCTCACACATCACTACTCATACATGCAATGACTCGGATGCGCTGCCATGTGCTCCTCTCTGCTCTACGATGCCGCAGTCGACGAGATCGAGCGCGAGAGCCCACCGTGCGTGAGCAGCTCTGTGACGTCGCAATCCACGCTGTTTCATCATTCAGTTGCAAGCATTGGGGCTCCCTCAAGTCGTAACGACTGACGTTGTTGACTACTGCGTGCTGCGTGCTGTGGCTAACCATTTCTTATCTACTCTAGGAAGCGCCGCAGCGAAGTGCTGAGCACGTTTGCGCGTCGCATGAAGAGCGAGCGCGAGGTGCACGCGCACCGCATTGCCAACATGAACCGACGCATCATCGAGTACCACAACCGAGTGCGTCTCGGCGCTAACGAGTCTGTCGAGCGACTACTGTATCTGCTCGAACTCACACTTCCGCACAATCCATATGAATGGGTATCACTCTTCGCAGGAGGACGATCGGCTCCATGCGAGTACTGTGACAACCAACTTTCCTGCGATGCACCCGACGACGCAGAAGATTTCGCCAGGCACCGTGATCCGCATTCGCTCGTACGTCGTCACGCTTGTGCGTCGGTTGATCAGTCGATAGGAACGTGTTGGTCCCGAGATTGACGTCACCACCCACATCCTCTTTCATTGCGACTGCGGACAGTCCAAAGCCACCACACACGCTCGTGATGTCCAAGCGCTCGGCATTCAGCGGCAACGCACACGAGAGCTCACGGTCAGCATCGCGCTGGCGAGCTGGCGGCGACGACTCGCTGCACTACGCGGACAAGAAGGAGCGCGACTTGTACTGCGACGCACTGCTGCAGTACATTCGCCAGCAGCGCGACGAGCTACCATCGCACGCAAGCGTTGGCAACAGCAGCAGCAACGACAGCACCGGCGTCACTGCGCAGTCGATCGAGTCGGCAGTTGTCAAGCCGCTGCCGCTCGGCTGGGAGGAGAAGACCGACGCCAAGGGCCGCAAGTTCTTCGTCGACCACATCAACCGCATCACGACGTGGGTCGATCCGCGTCAGCAGCAGCAAGCGCAGCAGCGCTCACCTGTCACCACACCACGGAGTCCTGGCCACTCTACAAGTAGTCGAAGCAACAACCACTCGGCAGGCTCGAACCTCTCGATGCTCGGTGCCAACGTGCTACAAGAGTGAGACACGGCTTGAGCAGCTATGAAGTGGCGAGGCAGACACGGTCTGCACTGGCGATGCTTGAACATACACCCGAGCTACAGCTCGTCAAGACCTTGTCGCGATACACTTTCAGTTGACACTGGAAACATGGCTCCGAGTCGCTCTCACACAATCGAGTGTGTCGTTCGTGATAGACTGACTACACATTGACGCACAAAGCGAAGTGAGAAGCGTGTGGATTTGGCCAAGCCATCTGTTAGCTAGCTCTCAGTCTGTCGTGGATGCTTTCATCGTCCTAGTGCTTGTGCTTCTCGAGTGCGTGTAGGAAACCTTTGCTGTGCTCGACGGCGTTCTTCATCGTGACGCGGTCGTAGACGCGGAGCCACTCCGAGTGGTGCTTGCTCGTACCGTTGCTCACTGCTTCCGGTGCCTGTGGGTGGTGTTGGTGGTGCGAAGGCTGATGCTTCGGGCCGCGCTTTGCGAACGCGTCGAGCGAGAGGCGCGCGAGGCTCGAGAGGTGCTCGGCCTGCTGTCGCGCCTTCTTGAGCTCCACGGCCGCGTCCTGGACCTCTTTCTGCGCCTCTTTGACATCGTCGAACGTGTGGCGACGGCGCACTGTGAGGTCCGTCGGCATGCCCTGTGCGTGGTGGTGCGGACTGAACGCACCATGAGCAAGCAGCGCTGGCAGCGTCTCGTGCTCGTGCACTTTGGCGAGGAAGAGCGCGATGTGGCCGCGCGCGTCTTTCGTCGCCTGCACGCGCGCGAGGAGGTACTTGCTTAGCGTCTCGGGCAAGTGATCGGGCTGCTTTGCGTGCTGCTGGTGGCCGCCGTGATGGTGTGAGGAGTGGACTGGCAGCTTGGTGTGGTCGTCGAGACCGAGGACCCGGAGCAGACTGCGGAGGTCCACGAGCACGGGTGCGAGTTTCTATCGAGAAAGTAAAGCAAAGAGAAGAGCATGCGTCGTCTGTCAGTCGCTCTCACTGCTTGTGTCAATGGTCCTCAGAGTCACACGACAGCAGCTCCATGTCGTCCACATGTGTAGGTGATCTAGCGTATGTGGGCAAGCGCGCACCTCGGCCGATTGCTGCTGGAAGCCTGTGATCGTGATGCAATTCGCACTGGCGTCCTCGTAGATACAGAGCTCGAGCGTCTCGTTGATGCGCCAAAAGAGCTTTGTGCCGTCATAGAGCACACGGCGCTGGTGCTTTACCTTGGGCGAACCGAGTGCGAGACGGCCGTCGAGCTTGCTGCCGCCGCTCTCGAGCGCTGCTTTGTGGAGTGGCGAGAAGTTGACGTGGTCGAGCAGCTTCTGTGCCGAGCGCATCGAGATCTTGCAGACCTCACTGCATAGAAGCAAGGAACCGAGCACAAAAGATACATACACGATGCACATTGCTGCGTGAGCTCGAGTCGCACGTCAACGTAGTCTCGCGCTTCGAGTACAAGCAACAAATCACGTTTACACGCACCATGTGAACGTCGGCGAGTCTGGACGTTCTGGGTTCGCGTCCCGTAGCATTCGGCTGCTGCTGCTGCTGTTGTTCATACTGATCCACTCGGTTGCTGCTGTCGCGCTGTGCTCGTCCACGATGTCGCGAGTCTGTCGAAAGTGCGTTGGGCTCTTGTCTCTGTCGTGCGCGCACTTGTGCGCATTGCGGTGGCGTGCGATCGAGCGCAAGCGACTGCAAATCGCCTTCGTACTCAGATTGAAGCGCATCTATTCCAAGCCTGTGCGATCCTGCTCCAAGTTGCTCGCTCGTGCGTATTCCTGGCGCTCGAGCAAGAGCGTATCGACGCTCTTGAGCGTAGCCATGAGAGAGCACACTTGTGCACAACCACTTCGCCAACTGGACGGCAGATGGTGGCGATGCGAGCACTTTGCTGGCCTGCATAAGCGCAAAGTCGCATTCCTTGAGCTCACTTTCTCTCTGGTCGACTCGGGTGACCAGACATCATGAGCTGCTCGTCCACGATGCGGAGCACAGCATGACGTACAACCTCGCGCGCCAGTCAAGAGCTCGCATGGCAATCAGTGTGTCAGTTGTCATTGGCAACTTCAAGGTCAAAGCTGAACTTCGAGCCAGCTAAATATAGAAGAAAACGAAATGAAACGACAGGGAAAGGTGAAACGACAGCTCATTTGGAACTGATGGGACTAGAAAACAAGGCAATTGGATGCTGGTATTTTGTATGCAACTAACTGTCTATGGTGACAACAACACCAGCAAAAAGCAGCTGTAGCAACCACGTGAAGCTTGAGTACGTTGTGGTCGCATTGCACGACTTTTTCCATGCTATTGGACAATGCCACACAGCTGCTGCTGCATCTCTTGACCGAGCTGCTGACACTACGTCCTACAAGCAGCGTTGACAATCTGATCGCACCTAAGCGAGCGCAACCACTACTTTCGTGTGTAATGCAAGTGCGGAGAAACAGGACATTGCTAGCTACTTGCGTTCAGTATACCGCACCGGTTCGAGCAAGTTGGCAATTGTGCTCGCATGCGATCTGTCGCTGCGACGCACCACAACGGAAAACGTCGCCGCCGCCGACTGGTCGGTCAGTCGCTGGATTCCTCACGACAGCAGCAGCAGCTCCAATCTCGCAGTCCAGCGCTGTGCACTTTGCCACACGCGCGCGTTCCGTGGATCGCAGCTGTCGTCGTCGTCTGCTTGCCATCACCACCGTCTCTCTGCATCACCACCACATATACATCACATCACACACAGACACAGACAGACACAGTCGATGACACTTCAATACATCCTCTCGAGGATGCGCACGTGCAAGCCGCCACCCGAGCTCGACAGCGACGGCAACCAGTCGGCTGCTGGCAGCTGCTTTGCGTCCGTTGCGTCGGCTGCGCACAGCTACCATGGCGACGACGCCGTCGGCTACGGGCCAGGCTACATGGTCGTTGCCGACGGCGTGTCGGGCACGATGAAAGCCTCGGGCGTGCTCGCGCGCTTGCTCGTGGCCGAGACGCTCGCCGCGCTCGCAAAGCTCAAGAAGCGCGCGCGCGACGAAGCAGTCAAGCCCGCCGAGTTCACAGCTGCGATCGAGAGCGCGACGAAGGCCGCGCGGCGCGCAACGAAGCGCAAAGGACGCCTCGACTCGACACTCACGGTCGTGTACTTTGACGAACCGGCGCACGAGATGCTCGTGTACACGATCGGCGACTGCAAGTGCGTGCTGCTGCGCGACAACACGGTCGTGTTCGAGAGCGACTCGATCATCTACGACTTTAACGTCCCAGCCGTTGTGAGCAACAACAAGACGATCAACTACGCCGGCGACGTTGCGATCCAGACGTGTGCGTTCGAGCCAGGCGATGTCTGCCTCGCGTTCTCGGACGGCGTGCACGACAATCTGTACGTCGACCAGGTCGTTGCGTGCGTCGAGCCGAGTCCTGGAGATGCCGATGCGATTGCAAAGAAGACGGTGCAGCTTGCGAAGAGCACGTTTGCAGCAAGTGACACGTACATTCCGTTTGCCGTCTCAGCCGCCGGCTTTTGCCGCGAAGCGATGGAGGAGCTCAAGACGAACCAGAGCGTCGACCCGACCGAGTACGAGCAGTTTCGGCTCAAGTGCGAGCACATTCCCGCGTTCGAGATCACGCGGCCGATGTTTGCAAAGGAGAACCGCGTGCGGCAGTTGGCGTTCTACAGCGCGTCGAACCTACTCGCGTTTGCGCACAAGCGCCAGGGCAAGCGCGACGACGTCTCGGTCTGTGCAGCAGTGCTTGCATGATACTGATACGCATGACTGCTGCTGATGAGGCAGCCACACAAACGTGTAAAAGTAATTTGTACCTTTTTGCTTGCGATTGTTGCTGCAAATGCTGGAATGTGTTGCGGATAGCAAGATGGCTCCTCGTTTTTCGCACTACCGAAATGCAATCGATCATACTCGAGCCAAGTGGATGATGCTCTTGACCAGTGAAAAGCGTTGCGAAAGGAGGTGCAAACAGCAATTGCAAGGACAACAACACGAATTGTCCGGACGCAATAGCAACAGCAACAGCAGCAGCAACAGACCGACGTCGAGACAAGCAGCATGGGCAAGCGCGGACGCAAGAACTTTGGCAACAAGAGCGGCAACTTTGCCAAGCGGTTGCGCCAGTCGCGCGACGGCGTCGCAGACGCTGCTGCGTCCGGCGACTGGGCCGACAGCAAGAAGGAGGACGGCTTCACCGAGTGGGTCTACACGAACGACAACTTTATCAAGTACTACAAGGTGCGTGTGTCCACGTGTGTATATGTGTGTGCATGTCCTGCCACTCGGTGCTGACACAAGCAACTGTCTCTCTATCGACTGCGTCTCGCATCGCGCTCGCATGCAGATGCAAAACGTCGTGCCCGAGAGCGAGTGGGACACGTTCATGAAGTTCCTCGCGACGCCGCTGCCGACGACGTTCCGCATCAACAACTCGTGTCCGTTCGCCGAGCGGTACGCTGCATACCGCGTTGCAAGCACCACTACTATACGAACACTGACATTCCCACACATACGCACGCACTGACGTACACTGCCATGCTGCTGCAACTCACCACGCAGCATCCGCGAGCGCATTGCAACCGAGTTCAAGTTTGACGGGCTCGTTGTCGACGACGCCGAAGTCGCGCCGATCGCTTCGATGCCGTGGTACCCACACAACAAGGGCTTCCAGTGGTCGGTCGAGCGGCGCAAAGTGCGCAAGCTCCCGCAGCTCGCGGCGTTCCAAAAGTGGCTCGTTGAGCTCACAAACAGCGGCGCAACGACGCGCCAAGAGGCCGTGAGCATGATCCCGCCACTGATTCTCGACGTCGCGCCGCACCACAGAGTGCTCGACATGTGCGCCGCGCCGGGCTCGAAGACGTCGCAGCTGCTCGAGTCGCTCCACGCCGACGAGCACGTGACCGGCGCGACGCCGACTGGCATGGTCGTCGCGAACGACGTCGACCTCAAGCGCGCGTTCATGCTCGTGCACCAGTCGAAGCGCATCAGTTCGCCCGCGTTGCTCGTGACGTGCCATGAAGCGCAGCACATCCCGTTCATGGGCGAAGCGGGGACCGAGGCTGCTGGCTTCTTTGACCGCGTGCTCTGCGACGCGCCGTGCAGCGGCGACGGCACGCTGCGCAAGAACCCGATCATATGGAAGCACTGGGACGCGAAGAACGGCCTCGCACTGCACAGTCTCCAGGTCGAGATTGCGAAGCGCGGCGCGTCGCTCTTGCGCGTCGATGGCTTCATGTGCTATTCGACGTGCACGTTCAACCCGATCGAGAACGAAGCGGTCGTGGCCGAGCTCTTGCGCTGGTCGAGCGGCGCGCTTGAGCTCGTCGACGTCGCGGACCGCTTGCCACTGCTCACGCGCCGCAACGGCCTCGCGACGTGGCACGTGATCGGGTCGGACCTCACGCCGTACACGTCGGTCGCGCACTTTGAGGCGACGGCGAGCGCGACGCAGCGCGCGAAGAACAAGATGGCGGCCTCGATGTTCCCGCCAACCGGTGACGAAGCGGCAGCGTTCCACCTCGACCGGTGCATGCGCTGCGTGCCGCAGGACGAGGTGCGTATGGCAATTTGTATGGCAATGCGCATAGCTGGTAGTATGGTTTTGTTTGTATGGTTGTTTGTATGGCATTTGTATGATGGCTGGTATCGTTGTGTGTATGTGTGTCGCTGCAGAGCAACTGACGGCTGTGTGTGTTGTATGTGGACACGGCAGAACACGGGCGGGTTCTTCATCTGTCTGTTCAAGAAGACGGCAGCGACGCCCGAGATCGTCGAAGAAAACGCCGCGACGCGCACGACTAGCGGCCGGAAGAGCCGCGCACAGAAGCGCGAGGATGCAAATGCCAAGAAGGACGACGCTGTCAAGACCGAAACTGAGAGCAATGCGGTCGAGACTGAGAACAACGCAGTCGAGACCGAGTCTGCTGAAGCTGCGCCGACAGGATGCGAGGACGTGAAGACCAATGACGACGACACCAGCGCTACTGCTACGGTTGACGCCACTGTGGACGCCGCTGCTGCCAACGCGCGTCCGCCACGACTGAACCGCCAGGAGCGCCGCGCACTGAAGCAAAAGGGCGACGAGTACGTTGCGCTCGACCGCGCTGCGTATGCGCGCATTGAAGACCACTTTGGCCTCTCGGCGCCGTTCTCGCACACGCAGCTGTTCACGCGCTCGGACGAGTCGAAGAGCGTGACGTTCGTGACGCAGAGCATCACACCGGCGCTGATCGAGACGATGAAAGCCAAGAAGCTCAAGGTCGTGTACACGGGTCTGAAGCTCTTTGAGCGCACGGAGCAGAGCGGCAGCGTCGTGTACCGGCTGTGCCAGGCCGGCTTGCCGCACGTACTTCCGAGCATCTCGAAGCGCAAGACGACGGTCTCGCGCCGCGACTTCCAGATGCTGCTCGAGCGCCTCGGCGACCTCCTCGACTTTGACGAGTTTGCACCGGCGATGCGCACAACGCTGGAAGAGTCGTCCGTCGGGAGCATCGCGTGCTCGATGGCGAACCCGCGGTCGCTCGTCGAGTACGTGTATCGCTTTGTGTATATGGCAGTCGTAGGCTGTCGGTGTCTGACGTGTGCGGGTCCGAGTTGTCCGTACTGACAGCGTTCGCGGTGTGTATGTATCGATGCGATCGCTACAGAGAGAAGATCATGAACGTTGTCATCTGGCGCGGCCGCAACTCGGTGAGTTGCATGACGACCAAAGCCGACGCCGTCGTGATCCTCTCGGCCATGAAAGAGCTCAAGCTCTACGACGAGCAAGTGAGTGCCGACGTGCTCGCAGCCAAGCAATTGCGCGACGCCGAACGCGCTGCGCGCGACCAGCCAGTGGATGCTGCGGTTGCGACTGTGACTGCGGCTAGCGATGCTGCTACTGAGTCGACTGCAACCGAGTAAGTTGCGTGACGTGAGCGAGTCACTCGGAACGAGACCTCGCAACGCCATCAACATTGGTGTACGAGATGTTGAGTTCCCCTCACGACCCTCGAGGCGAAGTCGATTTTCTGCAGACACGTTTGCTAGATTGGGAGTCGCTCTATGCAGAGATGCCACCACGTCGACATGTCTTTGCTCGCATCGCATCACAACGAATGTCGTTCTATACGAACTTCAGCATCCGATCGTTGCGCGATCACATCATCTGCGATCGTGTGCACATCGAGCGTTTCATAGTCTATATCGGTATGTTGAGGTAGTTGTGGTCTACCAAAGCTGCTGCTGCTGCTGATACTGCTGAAACAAGATGTGCAGTGCGCAACTTGCTGTCTGGAACACGCAGCGTCTCGAGTCGTTCGCTCGAGCTATTCGATGGCGCGCGACGAATGGTGGCGCAGCCGCGTACTGATCGGCGTCTTTGCCATGTTGCTACATCTGCTCGCGTGTCTGTACTACGCTGGGCTCGCGAGGTTGCACGTGTATCTCAAGCGCAACCCGATGGCATCGTCGGTCATCGCGTACGTGAGCCCCGAGTTGGCCAAGTACTTTGACTACGTCGTTGCAGCAAGCGTGACGCTCGTCGTGATGCACGGACTCGCGGTCTGCACGATCGTCTGGTTCGCGATGCCAAAGT
>JAASGP010000338.1:0-22643 GCA_023334275.1 Globisporangium carolinianum | reverse complement strand
TTGACGCCAACGAACGTCACTCGCTGGTTGAACGATGTAAGGCAACACCCAACACACTTTTCTAAGCGGTGTGCAATCAGAAGTGGCGCCGATGTAAAACCCGTATTGAATGTATATATTTGCCATCATCTAATCGTGAGTAAATGCTTTTACATTGTACCATGGGCATATAATGTAATCGTTCATTTTCACAACGAACTACAGAGAATAGGGTATATCAAGGTGTGTTTAGTCAGACACAATTTGCATATTGTCATGTACAAATTGGTCTTTGTATGTGTTGTTCTTTTACGTTCATGCATTTCACATCCGAATATTCCGTCTACAATTGGCGCTCTTCCACTCAAAATGACGAGTAATTCTCAATGGACTTCATTGCGGCAACACACGCTGTCGAACGCTCATCGACGCTTTGTCGTATTCCGAAGTGCTGAGCCCTAGCTAGCTGCAAACGCACAAACATCAGCTAGCTGGCAATGCGGTGTCTGCTGTCTTGTGTATCGCTACTGTTGTCGCGCTTTCTTTGCTGCGATCTCGCGGTCTCGACGGTCCTGATGTCACGCAGCACCTTATGTACATCAGTTCAGCTACATCGACGCGTATGTGTGTGAATGAGGCATTCGTACCTGGAGGCACTGCTTGTAGCGCGTGAAGAAAGCATTGCAGTTCTCGCGCGTGTCCTCGTTCGCTTCAGTGCGCCGAGATACGAGTGTCATGCGAGTGTCATACATGCAGATGTCGGCATGCGTACATGTGTGTCGGTACCCAGTCATCCAGCAACTCGCTTGCAGAGTACACGAGCAGGACGCACCGATGAGACACTGAAGCGACTCCTTCTGCAGCTTTGTGCACTCCTGGCAACATCAGCACAACAGTACGCACGCAAAACAACAGCATATCGACAGCAAGCGTCCCACACGCCAAGCAAAGCGACGTCAGCACAAGCGCACTACATGTGTGATGGCACATCGGTGTGCATTTGCTGTCGCACCGCGTTGTCGAACTTGCTGAGTGTGGTGCTTGGCATCGTAGTCGCTATGGAGCGCTGATGAGCGTTCGAGCTACAGTTGATTCCCAGATTGATGCAAATGCTCTTTCGAGTTCTTTCGTCAACTGAGTCTATTGATCAGTGAAAAGGCACGATTATGATATTTGTATTCCCAGTGTATTCATTTGCATCCCTATTTCAAGCATTGCATACGCTGGACAAGATTCAACAACTCTCAGGACAGACTCGCTTCGAGCTCTGTAGCGTCACGATAGCAAGTGAAGAATGAGCTCGCATGGACGGACCGACGCAGTCACGCTCGCTTGCACACAAGCAATCTCAGCAAATCGCGAGCTCTTTGCTATCGCTACCTGATATCATCCCATTTCTGTGTCGCGACTCGATGCGTCTACACCGAGACGTGGAGACTCGGCGTGGATATGTCGCCGTACTTGGCACTCTTGACGTCGCTGCTGATCGACGGACGGTGGCTCGCAAACGACTCGCGCGTGACGCCGTCTGCAGCGCGCAAGCGGTCCTCGAACTCGGCGTCCATGCCGTCAAAGCCCTGCTCGTTGTCAAACATGCAGAACCACGTGAGTGGGATCGACACGGCCGTGATGCCTGCAAACGTGTAGAATGCGCCAGTGTAGCCAAAGCTCTCGTTCTCGACCCAGATCGAAAAGCCGAACGAGCCAATCGCAGCGCCAGCTTTGCCCATTGCAGCCGAGAAGCCGTGGCACGTGCTCCGGATCTGCGTCGGGAACATCTCAGTTGGCATCACGAACGTCGACGTGTTCGGACCAAAGTTGGAGAAGAAGAGCGCGAGGCCGTAAACGATGATGAAGAGCACGGCTTTCTGCTTGAGGTCGTCCCAGAAGATCGCGAGGCAGAGAAAGAGGATCGTCATCGCGAAAAAGCCCTGGAGCTGGATCACTTTGCGGCCGAGCTTGTTGATGAAGAACACGGCGACGTAGTAGCCTGGGAGCGCCATGAGCGCGACGAACGCGTTCTGTGTCGTGACCTCCTGCAGCGACGCGTCGTGGACGCCAATGACCGACAGGATGCTTGCCGAGAACAGGTTCTGCGCGTAGAAGACAATGTCAAAGAGGAACCACGTGCCCGCGCACCCGAGCAGCGAGCGGCCGTAGTGCTTGAGGATGAACACGAGACGCGCTTTCGTGCTCGACGTGCCGGCTGCTGCGTGGTTGTTGTTCGCGCGTCCCTTTTCGCGCGCAGCTTTGTACGCCTCCGTCTCGTCGGCTGAGATGCGGTAGTAGCACACGATGCACGCGGGGATGACGCCGAGTCCAAAGAGGAGGCGCCAGACGATCTCGAGACGCTCTTTCGAGTTCTCGCCCTTGGGGCCGTTCGCAAGTGCTTGGACGAGTAGATTGCCGAGGATCGACGCCGTGAGCGACCCGACGCCCTGAAGCGAGAACGTCAGTGCGACGCGGTAGTTTCGATCTGGCACCGACGTCGCGTCCTCAGCAGTCGACGACGCAGCAAGTGGATACTCACCACCGATGCCGACACCGAGCAGTCCGCGCGCGATGATGAGGAACCAGAGCGTGTTGACTGCGCTGCCACCGTACGCGACTGTACAGAGAATGCCACCAAAGATGAGCAGCACGCACGTCGCAACCATGTTGATCTTGCGGCCGAAGACGTCGCCGAGGTAGCCAAAGAGCAGCTGGCCGATCACGGCACCGATGAGCGCGGCTGCCGAGACCGCCGACTTCATATTCGGCGTGTACACGTGCTTGGTGTATTGCTCCGTGAGCACGACGTTGACGACGTTCATGACAAAGAGGTCGTACGCATCGTTGAAGAAGCCGAGGCCACGGACGAGGAACTTGTTCATCGCGTTCGCTTACACACAGGTCAGTTGGTGGACAGAGAGGCTAGGAGACAAGGTCTAGTGGAAAGTCTGCTGAGTATGCGCGCCAATAGCGTCGAACTCGTGACTGTGGCAAGATCACCCGATCGATGATCAATCACATTGCGTCGCAGTCGGTAGAGCGCAGAGCCGCGAACCGCCGATTGTCAACCGTCGCGACCTCTGCGATCCTAGCGACTAGTCGCTGTCCTCGAGATTCGCGGACGATGCTTTAGGCAAGTCAATCGGCGTTCCGATCGAGTAACGGATGACTGACGTTCACGAGTCGCAGCAGCCCTACTTGATGTTGTCCAATGTATACATTCACACACTCTTGAGGCGGTAGCTCTCTATTGGGACTGGCGAGCAGCAGCTTCCCACTACTCAGCACTGCTTATCGTCGTCGTCGTCGTCGTCCTAATCGCTCGCGCAGTCGCCACTCCTTGGCATAAAGAGCGAATGCAAACTCTGGAGTCCCCAACGAACACTAAATCAAGTCGGTCGATCTCTAGTTCTTGACCTTAGGCGCCTTCTTCTTCTTGTTGCGCTTCTTCGACGACTTGGACGACGACGCGACCTGCGACGTCACAGTCGATGTCGTTGTCGTCGTTGTCGTTGTCGTCTTCTCCGCCACAACTGCACCAGTCTGCGCTGCAGCAGTCGTCGTCAACGTTGATGTCGTCTCGACGACCTCGACAGTCGCCTTCGCAGTCGCCTTCGCAGTCGATGCCTTGAGCTCCGCGAGGTACGCAGACAGACACGCAACGGCGTGCTCGAGCTGCTGCGGCGTGTGGAGCGCCGAGATGAAGAACCGGAGGCGGCACTTGCCCTCCTCGACGGCCGGGTACACGATCGGCTTGACGTTCACCTGGCCATTGGCTGCGAGGTACTCGGACGCCTTCGCAGTCGCGATCGTCGAGCCAATGATCACGACGACGACCGGCGCGCCGCGGAACGTCGTGCTGGGGATCGTCAGGTTCGCGGCGACACACAGGTCGTAGAAGAACGCGCTGCGACTCTGCAGCGTCTGCGTGCGCGATGGCCCTGCCGTCATCAACACGAGCGACTGGAGCGCCGCGCCAGCGCACGCAGGCGAGAGCCCAACGGAGAACACAAAGCCGCCGGCGCAGTGCTTGAGGTACTTGATCACGTCGCGTGACCCGAGGATGAAGCCACCGACGGACCCGAGCGCTTTGCTCATCGTGCCCATGCGCACGTCGACGTCAGCTGGGTCGACGCCGCAGTGCTCGAGCAGCCCCCTGCCGGTCGCACCCATGGTCCCAAACGAGTGCGCCTCGTCAAGGAACAGCAGCGCTTTGTACTTCTTCTTGATGCGCACGAGCTCTGCGAGGTCCGGGATGTCGCCGTCCATCGAGTAGACGCCCTCGGCGACAATGAGCACGCGGCGGTACCGAGTCCGGACCTTCGCGAGCATGCGCTCGAGCGCCGGCATGTCATTGTGCGGGAACGGCAGGACTGTTGCGCCACTGAGACGTTGACCCGTGACGCACGAGTTGTGGTTCAGCGCGTCGCAGAGAATGAGGTCGCTCTTGCCCACGAGCGCGTCGATCGTCGCGACGTTTGCGACCCAGCCGCCGACGTACAAGATGCTCGCTTCTGCCCTAAAGAACGAGCAGAGCGCGGCTTCGAGGTCGACGTTCACCTGCGTCTGCCCAACGATCGGCGACGAGCTCATCGTCGTGCCGTACGTGTCGATCGCAGCTTTTGACGCGGCCGCGACCGTCGCGTCCGTCGCGTTGCCCAAGTAGTTGTACGTGTTGAAGTTCACCATGCGGCGCTTTGCTGGCGTGAGCGTCTCGAGGAACGGCACGCGCAGCCCGGCGGCCTCAAACTCGTCCATCTGCGCCTGGAGGCCGCAGACTTCCGGGAACACGCTAAAGTCGTAGCACGACGCGTCGATCGCGTCGACCGACTCGGCGAGCACCGGTGCGGCACCACCAGTCATGTCGTTCCCCTCATCGGTCTCGAGCGCGCCAGTTGCGAGGCCTGGTGCGCTTGCGAGCTTGAGCGGCGTGTCAAACTGGAAGAACGCAGACGGCGGCACGATGCAGCCGAGGAACTCGCCAAGTTCCGACGACAGGCCGACGATCGCGATCGAGTCGAGACCGTACGACGCCCACGGCGTCGCCGGATCGATCGTCGGCGCAGTGCCGTCGTCAGCTGGCTCGGCCTCTTTGGCGATGCGCTCGACGAGCCACGCGAGGATCTCGGCCTCGGTCTTGATGTCTTCAGGCGTCGTCTGCACGGCGCTAGGCGTCGTCGCGGCCTCAGTCTCAACCTCGACCTCGGGATTCGATGCCGCCTTCACTGGCGTCGCCACAGTCGTTGGTGCCAAAGCAGGCGCGTCCTTGCCCTTGTGCACGTACAGCGCGTTCGCAAAGTCGTTGGCGAGGTACTTGGTCTTTGCGGCGCTGCGCTGGATCTTGCCGCTCGTGGTCTTTGGGATCGTCTTTTGCCGAAGCAGCACGATCGCTTCGCACCGGAGCTGGTGTTCGGCAAGCACGACCTTGACGATCTCGCGGCACACTTCGGCGCAGATCGCCTTGGACGATCCGTTCTTGACTTCAGCAACGAGCACGAGCGCCTCTTCGTCCAACTTCTCGATCGAGAACGCGGCCGTGCAGCCCGGTCGCACGTGGTCGTGCGCGCGCTCGATCGACGCTTCGACGTCCTGCGGCACGACGTTCCGGCCGCGGATGATGATGAGGTCCTTGAGCCGTCCGGTCACGAACACTTCGCCGCCGCTGTACAGGAAGCCGAGGTCGCCGGTGCGCAGGAACACGCGGTGCGGGTCCGTCTCGCCTGCGACCTGCGCGCCAAACATCTCCTCCGTGTACTCGGGTCGGTTCCAGTACCCGACTGCGACCGATGGCCCTTCGACCCAGAGCTCGCCAACTTGCCCGTCCTTGAGCACGCGCTTCGAGTCCGGATCAACGACCAAGACCTTGAACGTCGGCATCGCTTTGCCGCAGCCAACGAGCTCCATGACGTTCTCAGCCGGCTCGGTTTTGCCGGCAAGCTCGACGCGGCGGTGCGCCTCAACGGTCGACTTCTTGATGCGCAAGACCGTCGGGAGCTTGCGGCTCAGCGGGTCCTGTCCCGTGCACACGAGCGTGACTTCGGCAAGGCCGTAGCCGCAGTTGAACGTCTTTGGGTCAAAGCCCGCGCGCTTGGCAAACTTGGCCGTGAACGCGTCGAGCGACTCGCGCCGGATCGGCTCGGCCGCGCAGATCGTCTGCTTGAGCGCGCTGAGGTCCATCGCGGCGGCGTCGGCGTCGCTCGTTTTGCGCGCAGCAAGCGCGTAGCCAAAGTTCGGCGCACAGACGTGCGTTGCTTTGTACTGGCTCGCGACGCGCATCCACATCGCCGGGTCCTTGATGAAGCTGATCGGCGACATCGACACGCACTGTGCACCCGTGAGGCACGGCGTGATGATGAAGCCGACGAGGCCCATGTCGTGGTACGACGGGAGCCACGACACGAGCGTGTCGGTGCGCTGGATGCTGTCCCACGTCTTGAGCTGCGCGCGCAAGTTGCCGTGCGAGATCATCACGGCCTTCGGTGCCGACGTCGAGCCGGAGCTGTACTGGAAGAACGCGAGGTCGTCGAGCGTGAGTTGGAGACTCGAATCGTCGTAGAGCGACGCGACCGAGTCCGAGATCGCGTCGGTCGAGAACCACTGGACGTCGGCTGGCCACGTCGTCGCGCTCTTGTCGACGCTAAAGAAGCCCTTGACAGTCGCCATCTTGCTCGCGAGGTGGTACGTCTTGTTCGTGAGGATCACGCGCGCACCCGAGTCGGCGACCATGCGGTTGAACTTCGGGAGGTCCTTCGCGAGCGTCCCAGGGTACGGCGGGTACACGGGGATGCCAATCGCGCCGGCGTACAGACAGCCCCAGAACCCGAGCGCAAAGTCGAGACCCGGCGGGTAGCACAGCATCACACGGTCGCCTTTGCGCACATTGCCGTCGGTCTGGAGCGTCGCTGCGATGCGCCGCGCGGCGCGGTCAATGTCTTCGTACGTGTAGTTGACCGTCTCCTTGCCGCGGTCATCGAGGAACGTGTACACGACCTTGGAGCGCCACTTGCCGACAGCCTTGCGCTTGAGCTCGTCGACAACGACCTCGGTCGTATACGTTGCGCCGTTCGAGCCGTGGTGCGCGTGCGCGTGGCCGTTGTGCTCGTGCTCGGGTGCGTGGCGCTGGAGCTTGAGCGGCGGCGAGTCGGCGCCGAGGCTCTGCTTGCGCTTGCGCGAGTTTGCCGCGTGGCAGCCCGTGTACACGGCCGCGACTGCGACCGACGCGGCTGCGAACGACGCGGCTGCGACGATCTCGACTGCGACGTTGCCCACGACGTTGACAAACAGGTCCGACATGGTACGACGCTCTTGTCACGAGCGACGAAGAAGGGGAAGGCGACGAGGGACTGGATGTGCAGTCGAGCTGGGCGGCGCGCGCGCGTGGCGAAGTGCGAGATGTGGAATGGCGATGCGAAACGGCAGCAGCAGAGCCGTTCAAGTGGGAGCGCTCGTGAGCGGTCCGAGCAAAGTGGACGGGCGGGAATGTCGAGCAACAGCAGATGGGGTGATGCGCAAATAGAATCGAGCAGTTTTAGCCGTGATAATGCAGATAATTATAGATATGGTCTGAAATAAATGCATCATATAGGCACAAGCATCTATATTATGCACACACTACTCGATAAGTATGAGTAAATAGTGAGAAAGTCATGGATAGAGTCAAAACAGCGTGCAACAACCTCGTCATAGCAAAAGCAATAGCGGTACAATGGAGGGTGTTCTCACTGTCGGTTTGTATAGACCCTATAAAGTGCGACATGAACCAGCGCAAACCACGTGGCGAACTTGGACGCACCAGACAGCATCGCGAGTTCGATCATGGCTCCAGACACGCTCGATGAACGCGCCTGCATGACGCACTTGCTTGACGAGGTCAGACGACGACTTCAATCGTTGCGTTCAGTGCGGCACTTTGCGACGGGAATGTGGCTTGAGCAACGACGTGTCCGCTTGGAATGGCTCCAGCAACCTCGCACAATTGAAAAGGGTAGCCATGTTCCGTCGTACGTGTCGTTTGGCGCACTTCCACGAGCTCAGTGGCACTCGCGTCGACAATGAAGATGCCAGGCAGCTGCAAACATGGCAACCTTTTGCAATACTGAATCGCGCAACACATGAGGCGAGTGGTTCCATTCGCTGCTGCGCTGGTTCCTAAACGTTCAGTCGAAAGGGTTGGGTCGCGCTCGCAGCAACGGGGTCAGCACGGTCTGTGCAATGAATCGCCGGCAAACTCCATGTGTATCCGCGGTGCTGTCGTTCGCCAAAGTGTCGCTGCACAGCAGCCGCATCGAGATGCCGCCTGGGCTAGCGAGGAGCAGTAAAGTGTGCTGCTTGCCGTTAAACACGCATCTCTATCGCTTGTACTGTTCCTCAGTCGATCGATCCGGCAGTGAATGCGTCACTGCACTGGCCATCAACTCCTCCGACGCGGTCGTTCTCTATCCTACCTACCTCTCGCACCACACCTTCTCTACGCAAGCACGGAACACACGGCACACCGTGCTCGCTACGCAGGCGCGACACTCTGGCGCGGCCCATCAGCTATCTCAATATCACCAAAGCGGCCAATAGCTCAGTCTCGTCGACGCTTCGTCGTGAGGAGCGCGGCTTCGTGCGCATACTCGATGATCTGCTTCTCAATGCCAGCGAATGGCAAGTCGCTCCAGCTCGTGAGGTTGAAATACGGATACGCAACTGGCTCGGCGCCGTAGCACGACTGGAACTCGCTAAAGAGCGGCGCGCTCGACTGGATGCCGATCGTGTACCGCTCCTTGACGTCTTCGTAGCGCATCGGCATGGCGCTTTGTGTCAAACTGGTTGCTGTTAGCCTGCGCGGCCGGAGCTGCTGCGCACTCTGCGTCGGTGGTTCGTTGTCAAGCTCATTGCCATTAACGTCGCCAACTTGCTGTCCGTCTGCTGGGTCGCGGTAGTTCCAGTCGAACGTCTGCAGGTGCGTCCAGTACTCGTTGTCCATCTGGAACACGCGGCCGTTGAGCTTCTTGGCGTTGCGATGGAGAAAGAGCACGTCGCCGGTTGCGTCGTACTGGACCATCGTCATGCCGCAGAACGTCGCTTCGCGCACTGTGCCGGCCGCACCCGGTGGGAACGGAATCATGTAGAACGGCGTCTTGGCCTTGAGCCACGCGAGGCGAAAGAGGTCCTTGTCGCCATGTGCGAGGATGAGGCGGTCAAAGTGGTTCGGCCGATGCAGCGCGTAGAACTGGAGCACTTCCATTGCGACGGCGCTCTTGCGGCGGTTGATCAGGAGCTGCCCGCTCTCTTGCTCAAACATGTCGACAAACTCCATATCGACGAGCTCCCAGAGTAGCGAGAGCTCGTGGATGTTGAAGATCGTGTTCGCGGGGTGCCAGAAGTCGGGCCAGAACACGGCGCTGCTGGCCTCGAACTCGCGGGACGCAAACAAGAACGTCGGGTCCTTCACTGGGACGTTGTCGGCGTCGAGGAAGAGCACGTTCTCAAAGTTGGAGTGGTAGATCGCGTGGATCTTGGTCGTGAAGCCCGTGATCGTCGGGTCTGTGATCGTCTTGACGTGCACAGGGCCGTACGTGCGCTCGATGACGCGCAGGATCGCGCTCTTCTTCGGGTTGCGCGCCATCTCGGACTCGAGCACCCACAGCTCGATCGGGAGCGAGCAGTTGAGCGCCCGGAGCGTCCGGATCGTCGCGTACGCGCTCGTCATGAGCTTGGGATACACGACCATGACGATGCCGTTGCCACTGCCCTGCGCGCCTCGGAGCGACGCGAGCGGCGCTGCTGTCGCTTGTTCAAACACGCGCTGGCCCGCAAGTCCAAAGTTCGCAAAGTCGGCCGCGCCTGTGCACGAGAAGCTCACGTGGTTGCGCACGCTCGAGCAGTTGAGCTGCATGACGCGCAAGTGCTCGTTCGTGTCGGGGTCGAGGAGCTCGCAGTAGCCCGAGACGCCGCCTGTCAGTAGCTGGTTGCACGCCTTGTCGGACGCTGGCTCGCGCGCGCCGTACGGTCCACATCCACTCGTCTGCTTCCAGCCAAGGCACGTGAGGTGCGGCCGAATGCGTCGCGGCAGCGCCTTGCGGTGGTCCAGTGCGCGGATCGCGAGGATCGACTCGTACTCGTTCGCTTCGGCTTCGTACAGGCGCTTGGCCGAGTCGAGGATCGTCTGGAGCCGCACGACTTCGCTCTGCGCCGTGTCACGCAAGATCTCGAGCCGCTTGAGCTCCTTTGCGTGGTCCTCGACAGACCACGTTGCGCGATCGGTGTCCGAGAACGGCGCGAGCGCAGCCGCGATCACGGCAGCTGCGAGTTCGTCCAGTTTGGCTGCAGCCTGCTGGCTGCTCATGGGCGATGCACTCGACGCTTCAGGGAGAGGGCTGCTCGACTGCGTCTGCTGTGGCAGCGCCTCGCGTCCTGCCTGCAGCGCGACTTGCGCAGCTGTCGGATGCGTCTCGGCTGGCGCTGGGGCCGCTGTGTTGGGCAACTGAGCGTCCGCACCACGAATCGCTCCAGTGTCGCGGTCCGTGACGCCCAAGAGCTTGTTGATCGCTGCGAGCTCAGCGACAGGCAGCGCAGTCGGTGCAGCGTCTGCTGCTGCTATTGCGGGGGACGCAGCGGTTCGTGTTGTCGTGATGTGTGGCGCGTCGTTACCTGTGGCTGGCCCGACAAGGTCGCTGGCAAAGAACACACACATACCGACGACGTAGAGCAGCAGCGCGAACGCGACGACGCCCTTGACGCCACGCGCGAGGACCCATCGCACGAGCTTGCGCAGCGTCGGCTCGTCTTGCGCCAGCCCAAACGCGCCGCCACGCTTCGAAGGAGACGCTGACTGCGAGAAACGACGCATTGTGAAGACTATGACGCACGGTTGCCAGCACCACGCGTGACTGCAGCAGATGTGTGCCTGCGCGAGCAGGGACCGACCGCGCGCTGTGTTATGTTCTGCGCGCGTGGACTGCTGTGTTATGTTCTGCGCACGTGGACCGCTGTGTATGCTCTGCGCGATTCGCGTCGCGCGGCTGTGATCGACAGGCAGATAACGAGGCAATCGGCAGCGCGCGTGGATACACGTCCTGCACGCAACCTTGTGCGTGGACTGACTGCCGACCTGTATTTGCGTCCGTCACGACAATACCTGCTTCACTGAGGCATCGACGCCAAAGAACATTCGATTCAACATATATCGTATATTTAACGATCAATCAAATATACGTACAAAAATGCAACGAATCGCAGGCAATGAAGCAAAAACGTCATCCAAAATAGACAAACGAGCATTCTGAGCTGACATTTGTCCGAACCTCATGTCCTCGTAGTCTCATGCCACATCGATTGCTCGCAATACGTGAGCAGACTGAGCACGTACTAAGTGGGCAGTGAACACTGGTAGCCACTGACGCTCAACGGGCTCTTTGGGCGATGTATCAATTGATTAACTAAGGTTTGTTGCAGTGCTAAATAGACACCTCTCTGTACAAGAGCCGTCTTGTCTCTGCACACAATCACCACAATTCCGTTTTCCACATCCAAATGACTTGCTCCCACTATGCGCTCTATTTATAGTTGCTGGGCTGTGCTCGCCTTCGCACTAGAGCCAAAGCGAAGAAAGAGCGAGCGAGTGCGTGCACATCGCGACAGCAGCGACCGCAGGCACAAGGCGCGACGCACGCAGCAGCAGCAGCAGGAGACCGACCACACGAGCGTGCACGCGTCTGTGCGTACCAATACCGCGCAGAGAGGCAACAGCAGCAGCAACCGCATAGCGAATAACACTCCGTGACACTCCGTGACAACAGCGACGACGATGAGCTCGACAGCCGAGCAGCAACAGTCGATGGTCGTGCACCCTCTGGCGACACTTGCACCGCCGCCCCCTGCGACAGCAGCGCGCGTGACAACGAGCACGTCGGAGGCTGCAGACGCGCGCACGAGCTCGGCGCGCGCTGCAAGCATGAGCATGAACGTCAGCAGCGCTGGCGTCCCGACCGCAGCTACGGCGACAGCACGACCAACGGGCAGTGACGTCCCGAACCTGCTGCGGCAGTACGAGGAGTCGCTCACGCTCGCAATCTCGCCGCGCCCAAGCGTCGCCGCAACTGGGCGGCGCAGCATGCCTGGCAATAGCGGCAGTAGCAACGCACTCACGCGCGACGCTAACGCCACGAGCTCGCCGTCGCCGCGTGCAGTGTACCACTCGCCGAACGCGTTTGCCGACAACCCGCCAGCGCTGCCGACGTTCTCGCCCAAGCGACGGTCGCTCCATCAGCTTGCGACTACGACCGGCGAGTCAGGTGCTGTGACGACCGAGCAAGCGCTCGACGCAGAGCTCACGAGCGCGATCCAGTTGACGTTTGCAGGCGACGACGAGGCCAAGGCCGACGACAATGACAACGACGACGACCTCGCGCTCGAGTCGAAACAGCCAGCTAAAGAGCTCGCCGATGACGCCGACAGTGGTACCGCTAACAATGGCTGCGACGACAGCGAAGGCTGTCTCATCTGCATGGACGAGTTCTCGGCACGGCGCAAGGCGTATCCGCTGCCGTGTACCGGTCAGTGCACCGGCGCGTTCGTGCACTACAGGTGCATCATGGCGTGGCTCGGGCAGTCTGGCAGCTGTCCACTGTGTCGCGGCGTGTGCGACCCGCTCGTGCTCCAGCCATTGCAGAAGCTCGAGCTCGTCGACATGCACAAGATGGCGCTCCAGCCCGTGCCGCTCGACGCGGGGATCATCCGGTGCTACGTGAAACAAGTCTACCGCGGTCTCTTCAAGCAGTACAGCTACGAACTGTACCTCCAAGGCCAGATTGGCACGCAAGAGGACGACCGGTTCCTGTTGGCAGCGCGCCGTCAAGTGCGGACGAACATGACGGCCAACTATGTGATCTGCACCGACAAGGAGTGCTCGGAGGCGAACCGCATCGGCCGCATGGGCTCGAACTTCTTAGGGACGTGCTTTACGCTCTACGACAATGGACGCGACCCGCAGAAGATCGCGAAGATCCAGGACGCGGTTGTGAGCAATGACGAGCGCAACGTGCTCCAGATCCGCGAAGAGCTCGGGTGCGTCACGTACGAACCGAATCGCACGAGCGTCGGGCCGCGCAAGATGCGCGTTGTCATTCCGGACGTCGACGAGAACGGCGTGTCGTCGAAAGTCGTGCGGCCAATGAGCCGTCAGGACCGGCTCGTGACGCGTCTGTCGGGCGGCGACTTGAAAGATTTGATGAAGTTCTCGAACCGCGAGCCGGTGTTTCGCGAAGACCTCGGCGCGTACTGCCTCGACTTTGGCGGCCGCGTGTCGATGGCGTCGGTCAAGAACTTTCAGCTCATCCACACGGAAGACCCGTCGATGGGCAACATCCTCCAGTTTGGCCGCGTTGCCGACGACATGTTCACGATGGACTTTCAGTGGCCATTGTCGCCGTTCCAGGCGTTTGCGACGTGCCTCAGCAGCTGCGACACGAAGCTCGCGTGCGTCTGACGGCGACTCGGCGCTGACTGACTGACCGACTGCTGGACGACCCTCTCCATTGTACTCTCTCTCTATACCTCGACTCCCTACTACTACTACACGTGACAATGACGATTCGCTGCTGTTTCGAGTTGGCACAGACTGCTGTGTTCTGCTTGACGACGCGCACTGCTGTTGCTGCTGATGGCTCTGACCGACCGACGAGCTCACGATCCATCTACACGACCCGTAGCGTTTGGTTGCGTTGCGTGGCGCCAGCGTCTGAGCAGTAGCAGTAGCAAAAGCAGGACAGCCCGTGCGACTCTAAAGACACTCGATGCATCATGACCATTCGACACTGTAGCGTCTCGTTGCGATGTCATGGGAATGGAGATGGCTTGAGCGACGTGCGCTGTGTCAGTAGGTCAAATGGGTGCTGTAGCCGACAGTCGCGCTGATGTCCTTGATTTTGTCACTATCATATTTTCGCACTGTCGTCGATTGTGGATGTGCAGTTTTGACCCGCTCAATCTCCGATCTGGACGACGAAGCACGCGACGACAACGACGTTGACGCCATGACTGTGCTGCTGCCGTCGAGCGTCGCGAGCGCGAATTGGTTCTTCATTGCGCTCTGGCTACCGCTCGCAGGCGTCGTTGCGCTGCTGCACCCAACGTGGCGCGCTCACCCAATGCTGCAGCCACTTGCACGTCGGCGTATACCGGCGCTCTGGTCGCTGCTGTTTGCAACAGCGCTCGCTGCTGTGCTCGGTGTCGCGCTCGAGGTGTACTACGCGCGCGCGTGTCCAAACAGCGCTGTGTTCCACCGCGAGATCGAGTCGCTCGCGCGGTTCGTGTACGAATTGTGTGCGCGCGAACACGTGCCGTTCTGGGTCATGTTTGGCAACCTGCTGTTTGTCATGCGCGGACAGGACCGCATCCCAGTCGGCGACACGGACTCGGACGTCGGTGTCGACAAGCGCGCGTTCTTCGAGACGTTTGGATCCATCGAGAACTTTACGCACATTGTCCGGCGCGACGCGTACCTCGAGCTCCAGCGCGTCGCGTACGTGCACTATCTGCCGGAGCGCGAACTGGTCCAGATCTACCTCGACGCTGGCATGCGCGGCTCGCACGCCGACATTTGGCTGTACAAGGACGAGCGCGACGCTGTATCCGGTAACCGCTGGCTCGTGAACGACGACCGCACGATCCGCACGAAGCGACTGCCGTATGCGCAAGTGCTGCCTCTACGCGACGAGCCGGCGTGGTTCCTCGGCGTGCCGGTTGGCGTGCCGCAGAACGCGACGTTCCTCGCGACGGCCGAGTACGGCACGTCGTTCATGACGCCCGTTGTCACGCGTCTCGAGTGCGTCGAGAACGTCCTGAACGGCTACACGTTCTTTGCCGAAGGTGGCAAGCGACGGCGCTACTCGGCGTTCTTTGTGCTGGTGGCGGCAGTGATGACGCTCGCAGCTGCGTTTGTGGTCGCACCGCTGCACCGAGTGCTCGTCGCGTCGCGCAAAGCCGGTCGTCCGTGGCTCGATGCGCGCGAGAAGGACCATGTCTGAAGTCGGCGGTCGTGGCATGAGTCGTGGCTGGGCTGTTGGTTCATCATCCAGACTCTGAAACCTCTGTTGATGCATTTTCGAACAATACAATACAATATGCGAATGCACAGTCTATTGTATTGATGACCTCAGTTCTTGAGCAGCTTCTCAATGTCCATCCACTCGAGCGCCTCGAACTCTTCGTTGTGGATGAGCGTACCTTCTTCGAGGCGATCGAGGTAGAGCACGCCGTTGAGGTGGTCGGTCTCGTGCTGGAAGATGCGCGCTGGAAAGTCACGGAGCGTCTTGTGGAACAGCCGACCGCTCGCGTCGCTGTACTGGACTTTTATTTCTTGCGCACGCGCGACGACGCCCGAGTAGCCTGGGATGCTCAGGCAGCCCTCAAAGTCCTTCTTCTTGCGCGCCGACATCTCGAGGATCTCGGGGTTGATCACGGCCTGGTACTCGAGGCGATGGCTCGGGTCCTCGAGCTCGTCTTCGCTCTGTGGGAAGTTTTGCAGCATGAGGAACATGCGCAAGTTGTGCCCGAGCTGCGGCGCGGCGATGCCAACGCCAGCCTCAGCGCGCTGTAGCAGTAGTAGCAGCATACGTCAGGTTAGGTGGCGCTAATCTGTACGTACGAGCGCAGATGCAGCGACGTACGACTTCGCCCTCCATCTGCTTGAGCATGTTGCGGATCGTTGGGGACCGCACGTCGGCGACCGACTTGGACATGCGACGAAGCGCTGCGCGTGTATGAGACCAAGAAGAGAACGTGACCAAACGACGTGCCACATGCAGCGACAACTTGTGAGTGGATGTGCATGCGGCCAAGCGAGTGAGCACATATGCAGCACATACGCACCTGGATTGCCGAGGAACACGACCATGACGCCTGTTGGAGCTGCTTGGCTGTTTGACTTGTGTGTGGCGACGGAAGCGCTGGCAGTAGACGTTTTGGTTGGAATGTGCAGTGTGACTTAGTATGCCAAAATCCTCATCGCGACCGTGACAAAATAGGACTCGCAAATAACGGCTGGCCTGTCAACCACAACGACATCACACTCAACAGTCATGGCACACCAGACGCTCGCGTCGCACTTTGCTGCAAAGAGGGCCGCAAGGGAGCAGCTACAGCAGTACACGACAAGTGACAGCAAACACGATGCGCCATCGATGGCAGCCGCAGCGACTGTCGATTCTGTCGACACAGCGCCGTTTGCATTCGCATTCGACATGCTCTCGATTCGCGACGCTAATGCCACGAGCGCCACGAGCAGCAAGCGAAAGAAGAAGAGCAAGAAGAGCAAGAAGAAGCAGTTGCGAGATGCAATGGCGCTCGCTGCACCGTGTGACCTGACTGACGAGTCGTCTGAGGCTCAGGAACGCTCTATTGCACCTGAGCAGCAGCAGCGTGTGAATGAAGACAGCGAGCACGCAGTCGCGACCACGGACGTCGCCAGCACCAACGACCGAGCAGCACCGACGACAACGACGACGACGAAGGCAAAGAAGAAGAGCAAAGCAAAGAGCAAGAAGAAGGAGACGAGCGCAGCTGACACATCAGCAGTTGCTGCTTCTGCAGCCATGGACAGAGACACGCCAGCAACTGCAGCGTCCGTCCAGCCACCCGTTTCCACCACATCGTCGTCATCGTCAACGTACCTAAAGCTCCGCAAGGCCACGGGCACCGAGTCCGAAGTCGCCAAGATGCAGCTGCGCTACGGCCGCGGGCGACGCAACCTCGCAGCGACTGCGCAGCGCGAGAAGAAGGCGCTGCAGCAGCAGCAGCAGAGCAACGCACACACCACCAGTAGCAGCAGCAGCAACAGCGCAGGCAGCGAGAGCAGCGCTGCAGGTGCCTTCAAGTTCAGTTTCGACAGCGCGCTGTGAGTACTCACGACATGTCGCAGCACCATCACGCTCGCATGCCCATATACCCGGAACTCGATTGCAAACAAACGAAACGAGTGCGCGTCTGTTGTTCTTGTTCGTTGCGATGCGCTCGCTTACGCGACAACATCTGGTCTCGTGCGCGCTTACGCGGATCCCTCAACCACTGCAGCACCGACGCTACTAGTCGCAGGTATTGTAACGTGCACGTCCGGTGCTCGCACTGGCGCTTCGTTCGCGCCAACGTCAAGCACGACGTTCGCTGGTGCAACTGCAGCATCAGCAGTTGCTGTCGACGGCATCCCATCGCTCGCTGCGACCGACAGTGTCGCTGTGACGCCGCTGCGGCGCAGGCGCTCAGTCTCGACGTCACTCGCAACGCAGCTGTCAATCGTCGACACAGCGTCGTCGTCGACCATCGACTCGGACACGACGTCTTCTTCGTCGACCTTGGCGAGCGGCGAGTGCGGCGGCGGCTGCGCAAACATGTCGCGAAAGTCCTCAAACTCGACAAAGCCGTCGCCCGTGCGGTCGGCCGACGCAATGATCTCCTTCACTTCGGCTGGCACCAGCGAGTTCCGAAACACGTCCTGGAGCCCGACGATCGAGAGCCGCCCCGTCTTCTCGCCATCCAACAACCCAAACGCCTCTTTGATCGTGTTCTGCCCGATCTCGCGCTGGTCCATGACGGCCGCCAAGAACTCGAGGTAGTTGATCTGTCCGGTCTTCGACTGGTTGATGCGGCTAAACAGGTCGTCGGCGTCGAGTGGTGCGAGGCCGCACTCGACCATCGACCGCACGAACGCCGCGCGCGTGAGCGACCCTTTCTTCGCCGTGTCCATCGAGTGGAACACCTCGGCTGCCATCTCCTGCTGGATGTGGTCCTCCGAGATCCCAAGTGCGACCGACAGCAGCGCGGTTTGCTTCATCTTGCGACACCGACTGAAGCTCAGCATGTTGGTCAGCAGCAGCCGCTTGTTGCTCTCGAGCCGCTGCGTCGTGTCAGCGGCTGTCTGTGCAGCGTCCACGAGCCACTTGTGGTCGAGCGCTTGCTCGGCCGAGAGCCGCGTGTCGACGTCTTCGGTCACGAGCGCCTTGACGAACGCAATGGCCGATGGCGCGTACTGCGACCAGATCGCGTCGTCAAAGAGCAGGACGCCGTCAAAGATCTTGCCCATCGTCTCGTCGATCGTCGGCGCGTGGAACGGCGAGACGCCCGAGAGGAGCTCGTAGCAGATCACGCCGACGCTCCAGAGGTCGCACTTTTCCGTGTAGTCGCCGTCGAGGACCTCGGGCGCGACGTAGTCGATCGTCCCGAGCGACTTTTGGAGCTTCTCGCCGCGCTTGAAGCGCGTGCTCAGGCCAAAGTCGCAGAGCTTGAGCGACCGCGGATTGGCAGCGGACTCGAGCAGCAGGTTCTCGAGCTTCAGGTCGCGGTGCGTGATGAAGTTCGAGTGCAGGAACGCAATGGCTCGCAACAGACCGCGCAGGATGTGCCGCACGTCGTCCTCGGTGAACACGCGGCGCTCCTTGTACAGGTGCTCGTACAGCTCCTTGCCCTTGCAGAGCTGCATGACCATGTACATGTGCTCCTTGTCCTCGTACGACGCGATCACGCGCACGATCTGCGGGTGGTGCAGGCGCTTGAGGATGTTGATCTCGTTCCGCAGCGCGTCCTTGTCGACTTCGTTGTTCAGTTTTACGACCTTGACGGCCCACTCTTTGCCCGACTTCTTCGACGTTGCGTGCTTCACGGACCCAAAGTGGCCCGTACCGATCGTCTCGTGGAACGCAAAGTACTCGTTGATGTCGTCCACGTACGTGTGCTGGATCAGGTCCGACGTGATGTCGTCACGGAACGTCGGGCGGTCGCTGTGCCGCGCTGCTCCGCTGCGGCCGTTCTTGTCGCGGCCCTGCGAGTCTGCGCCGCGCGCCGTTGAGCCAACCACGTCCGCGTCTTTCGATTGATGGCAGCCCATGGTTCACGAAATGCGAGAAAGTGCAATGAGCTGCTGGTTGGAGCTGCTCGATGATGACACACACACAGACGCAGCAGCTAGATATGTGAGCAGGCATCTCGTGCTGAGAGCGAGTATCGTCGCATCCACTCGCACTGGCGCATAACCAAGCGCGTACACACGCCTATATACACAGACGTACGGTAGCTGCTGGTCGCAACGGGTCACGAACGTGCGTCGTGTGGTGTAGTGGTCTCGCTCGCGCCAGTGTGTATGTGTGCTTGTTCTGTCGATCTTCGTGCTCTGTCAGCTGCTGCTGCTGCGTTGCCTGCTCGCGTGCTCGACCTGCTCCAGGTCCGAAGACGTTTTTTCGTAAGACGTTCGTCGTCAAATTGCCACGAGCGAAAAGAACAGATGCTGCTGACACTGTTTGCTATTTCCGAATGCGCTCGAATCCTCACTCCAAAACATACATGGGAAACGTGCAAAACCTCGGTCCATGCGCAGTCGAGCGCGCCAGCCACCTCACCTGAGCACAGCCAGCGACTTGTGCACGCACACACACACACCTGCTGTTGTACACATGTGCAGGCGTGGCCATCTGCATTCGAGACCTGACGTGTCAGCAGCAGCAGCAGGTGCAGAGATCTAGTAGGAATGTTGAACGCATTTTCTACTGGCCCTTCATTCTCAAATTTGCTCATTTCATCGTTTTCATGTTGGGAAAAACGGAGTGGTACAATCGTCGTGATAAACGCGGTACAACGCTGAATCACGACGAGAATTGGTGTTTTCGCTGCTGAGCGACTACATTAGAGCCCAATGTTGCACAGCAACATCCACGAGCATTTTGACAGCGCCAACCAGCAAGTCGTCAACAGCCACACGCACACACACACACGCCCGCCATCCGCGCGCGATAGTCAGACATGGCACGCGACGACGACTTTGAGGACGACGACGACTTCTCGCTCGACGACGAGTCGGAGGAGGAATTCTCAGCGGCGTCGGAAGATGACGATGACGATGCTGGAAGCGACGATGCAGTGAGCGACGTGCTCGAGTCGGACTTTGACGACGACGATGGCGATAGCGCATCGACGAGCAAACGCGGCAAGCGCGCAGCTCCAGCGACGAAAAGCAAAGCCGCGCCGGCCACGAAACGACCTGCGACGTCTAGTGCCAAGAAGTCGGCGAGCAGCGCCACGAAAGCGCCTGCTGCTGTTGCCGCCAAGTCCAAGAGCAGCAGCAGCAGTTCAACCAAGAAGAGCGCGGCGCCAGTCGCATCGACAGCAAGCAAGAACGCTGCTGCACCACCGCCGGTGCCGACGATGAAAGCTGCTGATGCCAAGAGCGCGGTGCTCGACTACATGCGCAAGGTGTGTGAGGCAATCACGCTGCTATTGGGTCGTCGCCACACAACTGTCTGACCATGACACATTGTCGTCACACTGACTGCTGCTATTGCTGCTGCTGCTGCATCTGCGTGGGGCAACTGCCTGCTAGACGAACCGGCCGTACAGCATGCTCAACGTGTTTGACAACATGCACAAAGCGATCGCGAAGCCGTCGCTCACGAAGATCCTCGACGACCTCTGCGACAAGTACGTCCACGCTGTTTGCGAACCGTGTGCATGTGCGCGCATCGGTGAGCACTGACGCCTCTCGCATCCCCTACTGTATGTCCAGAGAGGAGCTCGTGGGCAAGACGTACGGCAAAGCCAAGATCTACTACGCAAACCAAGCAAAGCTTCCCGTGCCGTCGGCTGACGAGCGCACGGCAGTCGAGCAGCAGATCCGCGCGACCGAAGAAGCGTGCACCGCGCTCGAGCAGCAAGTGCGCGCCAGCGAAGCTGCGCTCGCAGGCATCAACGCGCAGCTCTCGGACGCCGACCTCGCAACGGCACTCGCTGCACTCGAAGACGAACAGCGCGCGCTCGAGACGAAACTCGCGAGCCTCGAGCGTCCAGGGCAACAGCCGATCGCACCAGGTCGCAAAGACGCGCTCAAGCGCAAGTTCGCGGTCTACCGGGTGCGTGAACTGTCAATTGTGTCTGTCTGCATGGCGACCACAACGCCGTCCGTGCATGCGCTGACGCCTGCGCCTCGCGGATTTCATTGTGTGCAGACTGCGTGGGTGCAGCGCAAGCGCATTGTCGTCGACGCCGTGAACCAGATCGCCGACGGCATGGAGAAGAAGCCGAAAGCCGTGTACGACCTCGTCGGCATTGAGACCGACGCTGCCGCTGGCGTCAAGGACGGCGTACCGCCTGCTATTTAACGCGCTCAACGGCAGTTTGCTCGTCCTGTGAGTGCGTGTGCGTGTGTGTTGGCATAGATAGCAAACGTCTACACGACTGGCTCATCGCTTGGCGATGGCGTCACGCTCTCAGTTGCTGCAGCAGCTGCTTCGGTCGGCGCGTCGGCTGCAGCAGCAGTAGTAGCCATGTGTGGCGTGCTCGCAGTCGTCTCGGTTCCTGTCGTGTCTGTCGCTAAAAACGTCTCGGTCACTGGCATCGCCGTCATTGGCGCGAGCGACGCAACGCGAGTGACCGCTTCATCCTCTGGAAGCGGCTCTTGCTCCGCAGCGCCGCTGCTGTCGGTCTCGACGCCCTCAACTGGGTCGCTTGCAAGCGCATCGACGCCAGGCAGAGTGTGCGCGTCGTCAAGCAGCTCTACGTCACTAACAACCGCATTCGCAGCGGCCAACGGCCGCGTCTCGTCCTGCATCGCTGCGTCGTTCTGTGCGTCATCGCCATCGCCGTGCACGCTAGTTGCAGTGTCGTCTGTGGTCGTTTGCACTGGCTCGAGTGACTCGCTCGCTGCAGTCGCAACAGCGTCGACAACTCGCACCTGCTCGCTCGACTGCGTGATGCTCTCCGTCTCAGCAAATGCAGGTGTCAGTGGCTCCGACTCGGCCTCGGGGCGCTCAGATACATCGAGAGTCGACAGCAGCGACGCCTCTGCCGGCGAAGGCGCCGCTGTGTTCGTGTCGTCATCGGCATCGCTATCGTCCACGGGACGCGGCGACAGCGGATCGACGATCGCGCGCAGGTACTGACTCGCAGCCGAGTGCATTGGGCGCCACGTCGAAAAGATGCGCTGGCGCGTCGCATCCGAGTTCACGGCCTTGCCGAGCCGCACAATGTCGTCTGCAAAGCACAGCGCGCCGAGGTACACGAGCACGCACGCAGCGAAGAACGCACGCAGCTGCGTCGTGCTCATCTTCTTGGACGACGACGACGACGGCGATGTGTTGCCAATCTTCTTGCTAAAACCGCCAAAGAGGCTGTTGCGCCGCGCGTACTTGCCGCCATGCTGGAGTCGTCGCGCTTTGCTGCTCGTGCTCCCATCAGTACGATCGAGCTGCTTCTTGTCTGCAAAGAGCGCACTGACGCCACTAGCACGGCAGCTGTTGATACTCGATGGTGATGACGCGACGGACGGAAGGATGTCAATCGTCGTGTACGAGCTCGAGAGCTCGCCACCGCCGAGTGCAGACGCGCCGCGTGGCTTGCGGTGAAGCGTCGTCATGCTGCTTGTATTGAGCGTGGCAGACAAGAGAGGTGCAAGAGCGCGCTGGTGAGGTCGCGTCGCAGCAGGTGATCGATCAGGAGCTTGCTGCTGTGCACGCAGACAGCTCGAAGATGCAGCGAGCAGTCGCACTCGTGCTCAGGTTCTGACCTGTGCGTTCGTGCAGTTTGGTGCTGAATCGATCAGCCTTGTCTTGTTTTCGATCCAGCTTGTATGTCCAATAACAAGATCAAACTCATTAAAAGCAGCAAACGTACGCACGGCACGTTCTTTCATCGTATACCAAGGATTATTC
>JAASGP010000337.1:0-22645 GCA_023334275.1 Globisporangium carolinianum | reverse complement strand
GGATCGGCGTCTCGAAGCCCGCGAGAGCGGCGCCAAGTGGTTTCCCAGACTCGAACTGCCGTCGGACGCCCAGCTGCGGATCGTACACAATATCGTTGTGTACGCCGCGAGCATCGGCAGCAGGCGCATCGTCAAGTGAGCAGCGACGTCGCTCCCGATCGAGATCCAGCAGCGCCGCAGCTCGTTGGGACCAACAGCACAGCAGTCGACAGCGTCGCTTAACGGGCGACGCACGAGACAACTCCTTCGCCAGACAGAGCATGATGCAATACAGTGTGTAGTGTGTGCTGTGTGTATCGCCATGCAGTCACTGCCTACTCGCGGGAAGCTAAACGCTAGCGCACTGCCTTGAGGCAGACGCGCCAGCGCATCCGTACGTCGTTCTCTAGGGCATCTTGAGGCTCTGGGTCTGCTGATACTTTTGGTACTTGCTCGTGAGTTCCCAGCCAAGACCGGCAAACACAACTGCGACACCGAGCCACGACATCGCGCTCAGTTCGTGGCCGTACCAGAGCACCGAGAAGAGGATCGTGAAGAACTTGCGCGTCGTCGTGATCGTCGTGCACGTGAGTGCCGAGAACTGCTGGATCGTAAAGTAGATGAAGTTCTGGCCTAACGCCGAGCAGATCGAGAAGTAGAAGACCGAGTTGAGGATCGCGGGGTTCGCAACGCAGAACGTGAAGCCCGCGAGCGCTTGGCCGGTCACGAGCGCACCGACGCCGGTGTACAGCACGGCCCAGAGGTTCGTGTAGAACATCTGCTGGTGCACTGACGGCCGCAGTGTCTGCGCAATCTCCTCCTGCTTTGGACCCGACACGCCGTCGAGCGTAAGCGACAGAAACAGCAGCACGAGGCCGTACGTGCTGTTCTCTTGCGCTGCGTGCTTCGTCGACGCCTTGCCGAGCTGGAAGACTGCGATGCCGACTGTGATGAGCACGACGCAGACGTACTCGCGCACGCTGTACTTCTTGCGCCGAATGAGCACGCCCATGAGCATCACGGGGATCATCTTGCATGACTTGCCGAGCGCCTGCGTCGGGTAGCTCACGTGCTTGAGCGCTTCGTTGCTGCAGAGCATTGCGCCGAGGTACGCAAACGATGTGAACGCAAACGGCTGGAGCGGCATGCGCGGACGCCGCGGCTTCCACACGAGCGTCGCTGTCGGTGTGTACGCAAGTGGATCGTTAGGGAGGTTGACCCATGCATTCGTAGCGACATGCAGGTGTATACACGTGCTTCTATGCACACACACACATGACACACCACGCACCTGCGTATGCGACTGCGGCGTTCGTGACGCACTGCACAAAGAGCATAAATAGTGTCGCAGTGAACTTGTCGCCCGTCGGCGAGCGGTACGTGAAGCTGTGCATGCCCGCACGTGCACACGTGTGAGTGAGCGCGATCGCGTCGCGTCATACGTGCAGTTGCAGACACGTGTGTGTCATTCGAGCAAGCATGTGACGTACATTTTCTCCTGGAAGATGCCATACGAGAGGTAGCAGACGTAGATGCCACCGATGCACACGCCGAGGTTGACGATACTCGCGTCGCGGCTGCTGCCGGTGTGGAGTACCATCGCTGTTGCTGTTGTCTCGTGTGCTGATGCGGAGCGTCGAGTGAGCGATAGCGTCGTGGAGACTTGCAAAGTGCTGCTGGATGAGAGCAATGAGTGTGAGTGAGCACGAGCGAGCCAAAAAGACACCAAGAGCCACCACGTGTCCAGTGCGATGGATTGTGGGGCGATTTGACGAGACGGCATTCGTCGAATGATGTGGTACGATTCCTCATAAATGACTACGATAATACGGAAGAGTGGGAATGAAATCTCACACAAAAGGAAAGTGTAGCCGATATCCGCATATTTTCATTTTCCCATACATCATATGCTATTTGTATACACAATGCGAAAGATCCAAATATGCAAACGATCTCGACATCCCAATCGCACAGCTTGCGGTGCACATTCACAACATCGATACAATCAACATGGTGACACTGCGTTCGGTCATTGATGCAACTATCTGCTTCGAGCAGCAAGTTGCTGCGTGTGGTTTGGAGGTGGTCAATGCGTGCTGTTCACATAACCTCGTCCTGCATTCCAATGTGTGTGGCTATAATCCTTCGACACTAATACGATACGCTGAAGGCAATAAAATACGTACTGAATACCAATCTATTGTCGCCGGATAAACGAAGGTGTTTTTGATCCTTGTGTAAATCGTATGAAAAACGGTGACATTGACACAAACGCGCACGACAATACGCCTCAAGCATCGCGAATGTGTGGAGACTGCTAGCAGACGCTCATGTATCGCTCGAGCTTAATTTTGGTGAGCATCTTCTTCTCGTTCCTCAATATTGCAACAATTCTTATCGACATTCTACACTATTCAGGCAGATCGACAAAACACAACAATGGACATCAATGACGCACTCATGCAGCGCAACAAGCTGTTGTCGCCGCCAGCAAAGCGCAAACGCACACCTACTACCACACCTGCTCGCTCGAGCGCAGCGCCACGACAATCCAGCCTGGCGTGCACTGCGACTTCAGACGTCTTCTCGTCGCCACCGTCGTCACTGAAGCAGCAGCGAAGCGGCGATGGCTCCACAATGCTCGACGACTGCTCTTCGCACTCATCAGACGCTACTACCACATTCAAGAAGCCTCGCGTCTCATTGCGAGCACCGCTACACTCGAATGGTGCAACGGGCAGCAATGATAACAGTCGCGCACTGCTACCACGGTCGCCTGCAAAGGCAAATGCTGCACCGACACTGCAGCAGTCGTACATTGACGTCGGCCAGAAGAGCTTTGGCGCTCACACGACTTGTCGTGCATGTGGACTGCTGTACACGCTCGGGGAACAGGCAAGTCAGTGGCGATCTTGCTGATACTACACTGCCTTCTGCTGACGTCAGATGCTGAATGCGCCGCGGTCGCCACACAGGAGGACGAGAAGGAGCACCGGCGGTTCTGCAAGGTCGCCCAGAAGGGCCTCACGATCGCGCGGTGGAAGAACGAGCGGCTCGTATGCGCATTCGCCGACGAGAACTGTACGTCATTGTGTGCTGGCTTATGCGTCCGTCGCATCTGGTACAGCGCCAGTGCTGACGCTCGATTGGACGCACGGTCCTGCCTGCAGGTCGCATCATTGAGATCCGCCACGGCGACCCGCCAGCGCACATCAAGAAGCTGCTCGAGATCAAGCAGCTGCTCGACGACGCACTTGGCGCTGTCGACAACGATGCGTTCCTGCAGCGCAGTGCGTTCGTGTTTGTGCACGACAAGCAGATCGTCGGCTGCGCGACAGCTGAGCGCGTCGCCAAAGCGTTTGCGCTTGACGTGCGTGTACCAACTGCTGGTATCAGTATCACTGCTACTGATACCACAAACACAACCGACGCTACCTGTGCACGAGAGGCGTCGTCGTCGCCGGCAGCACCGCCAATCGCTGCACTGACCGACGCGTTCACTGCATCGAGCAGCAGCCCACGTGCTGTGCTCGCAGGCGTCTGCCAGCTCTGGGTCCATCCCGCGTGGCGTCACAAGCACATCGCGACGCGACTCGTCGACAGTGTGCGCGCGAAGCTCATTTACGGCCATCACGTCGCCAAGCACGAGCTCGCATTCGCGCAGCCGACAGCAGACGGACGCGCGTTTGCAGAGCAGTACGTCGCGCCATCGTCCGTGCTCGTGTACGACAGCGCATCAGCAGTGAGTCGCGCGAATGGCGCTGCGTGAGGCGGGTGTGAGCGCCATATGGCTTCTGTATACATGACGCCGTGCGAGTGTACCAACAGCATCTGATAGACTGGAACGAATGACAAGCGACGCACATTCAGCTGATTGTTCACTTCGTCTGCGGTGCTACGTAAGGTCTATATGCGTGTCTGCTACTGGAGCTCGACTTCGCCGCTCGACTGCAGCCGGTTGAGCGCCGTCTTCTTTGCATCGCGCTTGGCGCGGCGCTCGAGCTGTGCTTTCTCGCGGTTCGCTTTCTGCTGCGCCTTGTCGACGACGCGGCCCTTGCGCGGCTTGCGGTCGTCGTCCGAGAGGCCGTCGAACGCCGCACCCATGTCGACGCGCTCGCGCTTCTTTGCTGCTGGTGGTGGCTGCGCTGAACGCTCCGACTGCTGAGCCGCTGGTTCGCTGCCGTCGTGCTCAGCAGCAACGCGGTTCTTCCGCTTCTGGCGCTGCAGCGCCGCCTTGTTGTTCTTCGCCGCGCGCTTGGCGAACCGATCGTTCGCGCTCGGTCGGGCCTTTGGCTGCTGTTGCGGCTTGTCAACTGCCTGACCGTCGCCATACTTGCTTGGACCGTTCTGCTGGAGCGCGCGTTCCTGGATGCGCTTTGCTGCGGGGTGCAGCGGCTTGTCGACTTGCGCCTTGGTCGGATCAAAGCGCGGCCGTTTCTCAAACGTTTTAGTTGTCGCTGGTTTGCGCTCGTCATCGCCAGTTGCAGACTCGCGCGGCCGTTTGACCGTCGGTGTCACTGCAGGTGCCGCAGCGACTGCTGCCGACTGCTGAAGTGTCGGCTCGCGCTTCATAGTTGCAGCCGGCTCACGCTTCATAGTCGTTGTTGGGTTCCGCTTTACGACTGGCTCCCGTTTCACGGCCGACTCGCGCTTCACAGCTGGCGCCACAGCCGCTTTCTTCGCTGCTGGTGCCATCGGTTCGTCTGCGTCGCTCGCAGCATCGTCATCGTCATCGTCGTGACTGTCGACGCGGCTGCGCTTCGTCCCAGCACCGTCAGCCTGCGTCACGACCTCGAACGCGCCGCGCTTCGCTGCGGTCGCCACCGTCTTTGCAACGACAACAGGCTGGTCGTTTGCCATCTCTGGGACCTTCTCGTGCAGGAACAGACACTTCTTGCCGCGATGGCACTTGCCCTTCTGGAACGCGTAGCACACTCGCGGCTTCGGCATTGCGCCAGTCGACGTCGCAGTAGCACCAGTGGCCGTGTCTGCGGTCGTTGCTGGCTGTGCACCGACAGTCGTTGTCGTTGTCGTTGTCGCTGCTGCTGCTGCGTCACTACTGCCAGCTGCTGCGTCTGCTGCACTCGCGATCTTGTGGCTGAAGATGCACTTGGCGCCGCGCTTGCACTCGCCGGTTTGCATGAACTCAAAGCACGAGCCAAACTCGCCGTTCTTCGTCTCGTGCGAGAACGGACACTGGTCGCCCTTCGTGCACTTGCCCTTGCGCAGCAGCCAGCACGGACGACTCGCAGCGTCCAGCGCAGTCTCGTCCTTAGCTTTCTCGGCCTGGAACTTGTCCTTTGGCACGAGCTGTCGCACGTTCAGCGTCCGACCGTCGACGACTTTCTTGTTCATGCCCTGGATCGCTGCGCGCATTGCTGCACCAGCCGTGAACGTCACGAACCCAAAGCCTCGCGGTTGTTTGTTGTTCACATCGAGCACGACCTTGGCTTCTGCCACCGTGCCAAAGACGCTGAAGAGCTCCGAGAGCCCTGCGTCGTCCATGGTCTTTGGGATGCCCACAACAATGATCTTCTGGCTGTCGTTGTCGCGCATAGCTGCTGGCTATATTCTAGTGAATGTAAGTGCGTGAGTGTGCGGACGCCGAGTTGTTGTGTGGCGTGATGAGTCTGCTGCGAGTCGTGCGGCGCGCTACGTCGTAGCGGCTGCGATGTACTGCTGCTTGTGACTGCCGATCAATTCTAGCGCAGATGTGTTCGAAGCGATGCGAGTCGAGCGTGCTGACCAATGCTCCATCGCGACCACACCAGCGACACACAAAATCGGCAAATGCTAACTTCGCGATAAATGTGGTAATGCGTAAATGAGTATAAATATACTGTCGATATATTACGTTTACCACAGTCTCGAGTACATAGCTGAATACAAATCGTCGCTAAATGTCTACTCTTGATGTTAGTAGCACGCGTTAATGGATGACACACGATTAACCGTCGCATTCTGACGCAGGTTTTTCACACCCGTTTAGTTTTCTTCGTTTGTGTTTGTCGAAAATGCTCGAAATGTATGTTCTTCGCTTATCCGAACGTCAGAATATCCCAATATCTGGGTAAATACGCAACCCTATTGAGCGAATGCGCACGTGAAAAGTGATACAATATAACGGCAATACTAACAATCCAACTCAGCAAAAAGAAGCGTCCATTCTCGCAGCTTTTTCCCCCAGTCCCAGAACCAAGTCTTCAACGCCATTCGCTTGAAGCAATCCAGCAGCGAGCAAGCACGAGCTTCTCGCCATTGACGCAGTCACAACGACGACACCAAAGCGCAATACGACGCCCAGCAGCCGACGCGCGACTGCCCGTGACGACTCGGATTCGGACACCGACAACGCTGCCACCATGTACCAAGCCGTGAGCGAGACAGAGCCGATGCTCGCCAGTGCGCGCAGCCCAGCAGGCGGCAAGCACATCGACGGCGTCGGTTCCGGCTCGGTGCGCAGCATGCGCCTCGAAGCACCGGCGCCGCGCTGCAACGACTGGCTCTTCGCCGTGCTCTTCCTCGTGAACGTCGGCGCGATCAGCGTCTTTGCGTTCGTCAAGGGCGTGCCCGTGCTCAAAGAGAGCGTCAAGCAGAACGCACGCGGCAATGCGATGGGCGCCGACGACGCGTCGCCCGACATGATCCACGTGTTTGCGATCGCTGCGTCGCTCGTCGGTGCTGCGGTCGTGCTGTCGCTCCTGTGGATGCAACTGCTCATGGCGTACGCAACGTCGATGATCCGCATCGCGCTCTGGTTCAACGTTGGGCTAACGGTCGTGTTTGCGCTCACGACGTTCGCCGTGAGTCCGCTCATGGCGTGTCTGTTCCTGCTCATGGCCGGCCTGAACGTCTGGTACATCTTTGCCGTGCAGGACCGCATTGGCTTTGCGTCGGCAAACTTGAAAGCTGCGTGCGCCGCCGTGTCGCAGCACACGTCGATCTTCTTTGTCGCGTTCCTGCTGCTTGTGAAGCAGACGATCTGGCTCGTGCTCTGGTCACTCAGCGCTGTTGGCGTCTACGACATGCTCAAAGACGCGGATCCGGGCTGCGAGCAGCTGAATGCGAATGGCCGTCCCGAGCGCCTTTGTGGCGGCACGGGCGGCGGCTTTGTGCTGTTCTTTATGCTTGTGAGCGTCTACTGGGGCCAGCAAGTGCTCCAGAACGTGCTCACGTGCACGACTGCTGGCGTCGTCGCGTCCTGGTGGTACGCGCCAGCAACGAAGAATGCGACACGCGGCGCGCTCTACCGGTCGCTCACGTCGTCGTTTGGGTCGATCTGCTTTGGGTCGCTCATTGTCGCCGTGCTCCAAGCGCTCCGCACGGTGCGTCTGCCGTCTTTCAGTGCTCTGTAGCTGCTCGGTATTGGCTGTATAGACACTGTCATGAACGGACTGACGGACTAATTTGACTTGATGTGTGTATGCAGATGGCGTCGATCCTCAAAGAAAAGGCGCGCGAAGACGACAATGGCGCGCTCGCGTGCGTTGCGTGCCTCGCCGAGTGCATCTTGAACTGCCTCGAGAGCATCATGGAGTACATCAACCAGTGGGCGTACGTGTACGTTGGGATCTACGGCTACGACTTTCGCACGAGCGGCAAAGCCGTGATGGACCTCTTTACGAACCGCGGCTGGACTGCGGTCATCAACGACGACCTCACGTCGAGCGCGCTCACGCTCGGCGCATTCGGCGTCGGCGTCGTGACGTGCGTGCTCGGGCTGCTCGTTGCAAAGTTCAGCCCTGCTGCGTGGTTTGTCGCGTTTGGGTCGTCGACGTCGGCCTACGGTGCGTGTCTGCATACGTGTGTATACTCTACGCTGTGCCGATCGATGCTGACTGTGTTGACATGTGTGTGTCAATACCTCTCGCCCGATGGCAGCTGTGCTTGGCGTGATCGGCTTCATTGCTGGCATGAGCATGGCGATGATCCTCGCGAACGTTGTGATCACGGCGCTCCACACGGTGTTTGTCTGCTTTGCCGAGGTGCGTGCACTGACCTGTTGTAGACATCGAACGCAGTGTCGATGACGACAGAGACGGTTAGGTTAGCTGGACACGTACGAACTCCCTTGTTGTGGCTTGTGTGTGTGTGGATATTGTCTCTAGGACCCGATTGCGTTCAGCCGCAACCACCCGCGCGAGTACGAGGACCTCGTTGGCGGCTGGCGCAAGTTCCACGGCGACGAGCTCGTCTCGGCGTACGGCACAGCCGTGTAACACGCACACAGCACCGTTGCGACAGCGCTTGCTGGTGCGACGACCCGATTCGCGTCGCTTCTATCCCCATGCATGTCCATCTACTGCCACGTCGTGCTCAGCGCGTCTATCGAGCGACTGGTTGGTGCTACTGCAGCTACCGATAGTCACGCGATAGACTAGCGCACTACTTGACGCACGCCCTGCGAGTAGCACGCGTTTGCTGAGAGCTTAAGAGTGAGGAGCAAGTGATAGCGACTGCGCTCAGCAACCGACGACTCCACACAGCAGTTCTTCGCTTGGTGTTGTGTCCGACTGACTAATCGCTAGTGTGTGTGTGTGCACTGGATTGGCCTGGCAAGATGTTGACAGTGGACGTGGACGACGTGAAGTTGTTGTTTAGTTGGTACTACTACTGATGCACGCACACAACGCACTGCGACGCTCGCTAACGCAGTTGCAGTACGTGGCGAGCGCGTCAGAGCGGAAGGCCGAGCGCGACTGGCGCGTCAACGTGAATGCAGAAGCGCAAGCTGAACGCTTGGAGCAGAAGGTGGAACTGAAAGAGTTGGGGGACGCAAGGCACTGCGCGCTGTCGTTCGCGCGCAGTCGCGTGGTGCCGAGACGATAGATACGTGATGTGGCTTGAGGACGAGACGCGACCTCATGCAGATGGCGCACTCGTCCGAGCCGAAACCGGCGGCAGTGCTGGTAGTGCTGGAGCAGGCGCTGGCGCTGCTTGTGTTGCTTGTGTAGCACTACCATTCACTTTCGTCTGCGACTGGAAGCACGACGCACTTGCACTCGTGAGCGCAACGGCGACGTTGAGGCCGCAGCGCTGCGAGAGCATGCGCGAGTGGAGGCTCCACTGCTTCGTGAGGTGGTCGTACCGATGGACCGTGTCGAGGTACTCGTCCTTCTTGTTCGAGCCACCGAGACAAAAGAGGAACGAGTCGTTCAGGAAGCTGAACGCGACGTGGCCGCTGCGCGAGTCGACGAACGCGTCCATGTCGTGCCACATTGCATCGTTTGCCACATCGCTATCACTACTGGCAGTGTCTCGACCGATCGTCGGCACGTCGAGTCGTTCGCTCGTGTTCATGCGGATGCCGTGGCGCGACTCGCCACCGTAGACAACGATGCTGTTTGTCTTGAGCTGCGCGACGGCAGCTGGTCCATTACGCGCAAAGCGCATCGACGCAACGGCACGCCACGCGTTCGTCGCTGGGTCATACACTTCGACGCTCTTGAGGTGCTTGCGGCCGTCGTAGCCGCCGATCGCATACACGAGGCCGTCGAGCACAACGACAGCAAGGCCACTGCGGCCGACGCTCAGCGGCGCAACGTCGTCCCACGTCTGGGACTTCACGTCAAAGCGCTCGACCGACGTGAGGTGCGCGAGGCCGTTGAAGCCGCCGACGACGTAGATACAACCGCCGACAAACGCCGCACCCAAGTAGCTTCGAGCTCTACGCATTGGCGGCAAGAGCGTCCAGTTGTTGTGCTCGGGATCGAACCGCTCGACCGACTTGAGGTGCCGCGCGTTGCTCGTGCCGCCGAGCACGTAGATCTGTTGCGCCTGCTCGCTCACGACGACGCCGCTGTACGACCGCTTCTCGAGCATGTCGGCCGCAGCGAACCACTCGTTCGCATGAAAGTCGAGGTACTCGACGCTCTGGAGCGCGCTCGGACCGTTGAAGCCGCCGATCGCGAAGATCGTCGGTGTCAGCTGCTGTTGAGGTGGTGATGTTGACTCAGTCAACTCGGACGCTATTGACAGCGTCTGCGGCGCAGATGGCAGTGTCGACTCCGACGAAGTCGATGGCTCATGTGATTCGTACGGCAATGGCAAGGGCAGTGGCTGTACGGCAGCACTTCGCGGATCGTCGACACGCACTTTGCTGTTGATCATGCCGCTCGAGCTCAGTGCCCTGTAGAGCGACAGCGACGCGACTGTCGGCTTGCAGTCGTCCGTCTCAACAGTAGTGTTGCCAGCGCCTGTTGTGACGCCTTGTAGACTGCCAAACACGCGCGTGAGTTCGATCTTGCGCGTCGTTGGGTCGTGCATGAGCCACGAGAGCACGGCCGCGTCGTCCTGGAGCCGCCGCTTGCGCCGCAACACGACCTTCAACACGCTCAAGAGCGGCAGGTTCTTGAACGCTGCAGTGCAGTACACGTCGCTAAAGTACGTCTCGATCATCGCGCGCGCGGCGTGCGCAAGTAGTCGACACGCGGGGCGCATCTTGAGGCGATCGCAGCAGAGAAAGATGTCGACGCAGTTGTGGATACTGAGCTCGAGCATGAGCTGTTTGCAGCAGAGCTCGACGACTTCCGCCATCTCGAGCTGGTTCGCAGTGTGTAAGATCGCAAGGATCGTGTCGCCCGTGATATGGAGCTGCCCGAGGTACATGTACGTGAGGAGCTCCCGAAATGCCGGTGCGTGCACTTCGTTCAGCTCAATACGGCTCTCGCGGCTCTCTTTCATGCCGCTCGTAAAGAGCGCGTGGAAGAATGGACTTGCAGTTGCAAGCACGACGCGATGTGCGGCGATCACCTGCTCCTGCACGACGAGCACGACGTCCGTGAGCACGCGCGCCTCGAACAGCTCATAGAGCTTGCGGCGCTGCGCTTGCTCGGCGCCGTGTTTCGCGCTGATCACGGCCGCAAACGCTGTTGCGCTTCCACAAGCGTGCGCGTTTGCGGCCAGCGCCGCACTGTTCTCCATCGACTCCATGGGCATGTGGCAGTGTGATCGCGAGGCACTGTGGGGCATGCACCGCGTGATGGTTCACTGCACCGCTCGTTTGTGTCGCGGACGTCTTGGTGTTTGTATGTGCGACGCGTCGCCTTCAAGCGGCGCCTGCTTCTTCGGACGCAGAAACAGGGTGGTGCATGTGGAGCGCTCCACATTTTGTATTTGGCGCGCGCCACACCATGTCGCAGATCTCCGTGTATTTTGCAGCGACTTACTTTGCAGCTCAATTGATAAGCAAGAACGACATGGAGCTGGCAGATGCAACGACAGCAGCGGCCAAGCCAGAGGACACGCAAGCCGTGCGTCCAGAGGGACCTGCAAAAGGTGTGTGTGTGTGTGTGCATGCGCACTGTATGCGTCCATTCGCTAGCTTGGTACTGGTACATGAAGCGCTCATCGCTCACTGTGGCACTCGATGATGGCTGCATCAGTGACGCTCCAGTTCGTCGCAGTCGGCAATGCGCCGCTCATGAAGCGCACCAAGTTCACAGTGACGGGCCACGACCCACTTAGTGTCGTGTACAAGTTCCTCAAGAAGCAGCTGCGGCTCAAGGACACAGACGCACTGGTACGGCATCGACACCATTGCTTTTGCCTTGACTGGTGCTGCCGTCATGAGCTGCACGACTACACACATTCATTCATCTCCGCACTCACGACACCCATTCACTTGTGTCGTGCGTGCGTCTACTGTCCATCTATCGATTGACTCGCTATGGCAGTTCGTGTACTGCAACAGCTCGTTCGCGCCATCGCCCGACCAGAAGCTCAACTCGCTCTTTGAGGTGCGTCGCGGTTCTGCGATGCCGCTAGTCCATGTGTGCGTCTGTATACCTGACAGCCTTCGCATTGAATGGTCTCGCACTTACGCGACGTCATGCGCTTGCGCGCTCGCACTAGTGTTTCCAAGTCGGGGACGTGCTCGTGCTCAACTACAGTCTCTCGCAAGCGTGGGGCTAATGATCGTGATAGTGAAAAAGTCAAGGCTGCGCTGCACTATAGTACAACCAAGTCGATTAGCTGTGCATGCTTGGCGTGTCGTATCAGTCTCTCCTTAGCCCTTCTTGATGAGCGCGTCGACCTGTGCGCGCGACGCTTGGTGTCGCAGCTGCAGCTGCTGGAGCTCCGAGCTCACGTCGTCGTCCGAGTCGTCGTCGAGCACGCAGTTGATCGGTCGTGACGTCGCTGCAATCGACTGGCTCGCAGCACTACTGGTAGTACTGATACTACCATCGCCTGTAGTTACACGACTCGCGGGCTTGGGCTTGGGGATGCGCTTCGCAAATGCAAGCGCTTTCGACCGCGTCGACGTGCTGGACACATCGCTGGTCGTCGTTTCGGTCTCTCGCTTCTTTGGTGGCGGCTGCGTCGCTTTGTTGATCGCCCGTAGACTCTTGGAGAATGCTTTGATGCGCTCGGCGTTCGCGCGCTTTGCTACCAAGTCGTCGGCGTTCAGATCCGGCTGGAGCTTGCCGAGTTCGTAGTACTCGGACGGCTTCTCTTTCTTGTACTGCGCGAGCTTACATGGCGCGTACTGCACGGATCTCGCCTTGCGGCTGAATGCGAGCTGGTCAGCGTCAGTGTGCACGCGCGCTTCGTTGATTTCATGAGGTGATCGGACGTCTTTCGATGGCGACGTGCTGCTGTGCGTTGTGCTGCGTGGACTGGGCTTGGTGGCCGCAGGCTGCGACCGCAGATGCGTCGGTGATGGCGACTTGGACGGCGCGTAGCTGCGACCTGTTGACTGCTGCTGTGGCTCGTTGACGTACTCATCGTCGTACGCATCGTCGTCTTTCAGGCGTCCTGGGATGCTATGCGCATCCAAGGTGTATGCGTCACGGTGGCTGTGGTTGTTGTCGTAGCTGCCATAAGCGTCGCGGCCAGTCGTCTTGTGACGTGGCGAGTTGGTCGGCGAGTCGTGCGTCGGCTGCTGACGGCTTCCACTTTGCTGCACCTGCTGCGTCCTGGACGTGTTGCTAGTAGGCACAGCGAGTGATGGGACTGCTTGCTTGCTAACTCCAGGCTTTGAAGTCGCAGCATAGCCAGGTCGCATGTCGGTGCGCGCACTGCTGCTGTCCGTCTTGGGCTTGCGCTTTGGCGGACCGACGCGGATCTCTTCGCTGCCGTCGGCCTTCTTGAGATGGCCATGGGCAGTCACGGTCGCAATCTTGTGCTGGAACCTATCGAGGAAGCTCATGGCGGCGAGAGATGGCCAGACAGAAGCGATGTCGAGTATGTCGAGGAGGTCTCTGAGGTAGTAGCACGCGCAATGTCACGAGTGCACGAATAAGAAACGAAGTGAAACCATGTTGCCAAAAATACGCCAATCTAAATGGAGACGTCGTGTCAAGCGACTTGTATTTGTATCGAGAAGTCGAGACATGCTTTGTTCAGGTGCAATGTGTGCGAATTAGTTATCGAATGTCTTGGATTGGTATGAAGATGGAAAACAGTAGTCCAACATGTAACGAACCAATGCCATACGTCCTGATCATGATTTCATCAAGATTTCGTCATTCTCAAATCCATTTCCATTGTATGTATCGCACTTATGTGCAATCGTACCTACTCGATTTTGAAAGCGCTAGGCGGGAAACGCAACTCATTCGACAAGCAACAAACGCAACCAGCAGCACCAAGCGCAATGAGCGCGTACTCCGCATGGCTCCGCAAGCAGGAACACAAAGTGCGACGGCCATCCGCTGCACCGACACTACCAACTCTTGCAGCTAGCATTGCGATGCCGACTCCCAGCAGCAGCATGGACTCCAGCTCTCGAGCGGACCACAGCAGCAGCAGCAATCAACCAGTCGCATCGTCGATGCACGCGTTCCGAGCGCCGAGCGCGACGCTCGACGACTTGGAGGAGCACGTCGACCTCGCCGAGGCGAGCGACGCATACAAAGCATGGCGCGAACGACGCGAATCGAGGCTCGCAGCAACACCCGCTGCAGCCGCGACACCATTGAACGAAGCAGTCGCTCCATCCTCAGCAACAGCAGCAGCGACGAGGACTGAGCGACCACGGAACTCGAGTGCGATCGTCGCAGCTGCTGTCGGTCAGTACGCGCAACTCGCAAACGCAGCCGCTGCATCCGACAACAGTCGCACAACGCAGCTTGCTTTCGCGAAACCTACAGCTGCAGGCAGCACAGCACCACGATCCGCCGCACCACGAGCTACGACTGTGACAGCACCAACAGCAGCGACCACTAAGCAATCGATGAACTCCAAGCCGCGACCATCTGCACAGTCAGCAAAAGTCGCACAAGCGATCCAAAGCGGCAGCATCGGCGTCCGAACCAGCCGCAGCGCAAGCAGCTCTACTAGTAGCAAGAGCAATGGCGTCAGTAAGCCGCAGAGCTCGAGCAGCCGCAACAACGAACACAACGAGACCGACGCGGCGACGCACCGCCGCAAGCGTGCGATCGACGACGTCGAAGCACCGAGCAAACCTGCGAGTCTGCCGGCCAAGCAGCAAAAAGTGCGCGCGACGCCAACCTCACGTGCTGCTAGCGACCAACGTCTCGTTGTGAGTACCAGCAGTGGTAGCAGCAGTGACAGTGACGACGTGCGTCAGCGAGCAGCAAAGACGCGGAAACGCACGCCGCTCGACGATGCACTTGCGAAGATCGACGCGCAGTTTGACGCACCGGCGCTCCTGCAGGCGTTTCGAACTGGCGCAGTGGATGGCGACGGTGACGACATGACCCGATTGCGCGCGTCGTATCGTCTTGAAGAGGCGCAGTACTGGCACGCAGTCGACCGCTTTGCCGAACTGAGCTGAGCGGATGGGCAGGGGACGCAGTGATCCAGACATCGCAGCAACAGCCAGCGAATGACTCACACGCGCTGTTTCGTGACGCCTCAGTTTGCGCCGCACGCGGGGTTCTGGTGCCGAGTCGCGCGAAGGAAGCGTCGGACGCAAGATGTAGCGACGCCAGCGCGTGGACCAGCGACGTTCTCAACTGCTGCGATTCAAAGCCAACGAGAGCGCGATCGGCGAGCCACAGTAGTTATGCGATACGAACAGTTGGACGTGGCCATGACCAGCGCTCGTATGTGATGTCGCGAGGTGTCCACTCGACGCAGTGTTCACAAGCAGCAAACGAGTCAAAGCCGCGATCAAGTCGACGGCTGCACCGTTAATGACGCAATGCTGACCATCACGATGTCGAATGGACGAACGAGCGCTCGCGTTTGGTGCTAGGATGCTACTTGGACAACCGATTTGCCAGGTACTTGAGTGCCGTATGGTAAGAGTGTGAGCGATACCAAATATGACACGCAACAGAGTTGCTGTGCTTTGCTACTGATCGATGGTTACTGCATAATTTAGTGTTGATACTTAATAGTGTGGGAGTGCAACGCCACTTCATGGTCGGTCCTTGCGACTGCTGCAGCCTTTGCCGCCAAAGACCGGGAGACACATCGTGTCGGGTGTGATCACGAGCGAGTTGACGATCGACGACGTGAGCATCGACACGACAAAGATCGCGACTGTGAGCCACGCGCGACGCGCTTTGCGGCCGCCGAGGAACCGCAGCCGCAGCAGCGCGATCTTTTGCGATGGCAACACCAACACGCCAACGAGCGCTAGCAACCGGATCGTGTAGCACAGAATGAGCGCTGTCGCGACGAGCATGGGCTCGTCCTTGGTCGTTGTACCAGTGTCTTGCGCCAAGAATTGCGTGCCAAAGAGCCAGCCAATCATGTTTGACGTCGTCTCGGACACGAGGCGAATGACGGACGCGATGCTCACGACTGCTCCAAGCAGCGCACCCTCGAACCCGCGCTTTGCGATCTCAACGGTCATTGCGACTTCGAGGATGATCGCGAGGCCGCGCACAAAGCCGTGGAGCGAACCGACGATCATGTACAGCTCAATTGCGCCGCTGCTGCTGAATGTGTACGATAGGTAGTACGCCATACTGGGAAAGAGGAAGACGCCGAGGTAGCTCCCAACGACGACGTAGTTCCAGTTCCGGTGGCGAAACGTGACGAGCCACGCGAGTGCAGCGGCAAAGTACATCGCCTCGGCCACGATCTTGGTCTGCGACGTCGTCTTGGGCGTGACGCCAGCCCACTTGTCAAGGACCGTGAACGGGTACTTGAGCGTGAACTCGGTGAAGAAGATAAAGACACAGAGAAAGCCAACGGTGTGCCACGTCGCTTTCTCGGCAAGTGTCTGCCAGAGCTGCCGGCCGTGGCGCTGGATGCGCTGGACACAGCCATGGGTACTGCTGGTACTATACGCTTTCTCATCGTCGTCGTCGTCTTCGAGCAGGTCGCACTCGCCGATGCGGCCTCGCGTGCTCTCGAGATGGTCGTCAAAGAGCCAGTAGAGCACTGGGATCGGCACGACCGCGTAGCCTGTGAGGAACGTCAGGACGTCAGCAAGTGTGTAGTACGGACTCATCTTGCCAGCAGCTGTGAACTGGAACGCAACGTGGTCGGTCACGGCCTGGCCGACGCCCTCGAAGAAGAACTGAACGAGCAAGAACGCGCCGACGACGACGCCGCGGCGCTTCAGGACCTCGCGCTGCGACAGCGCAACGACGTAGATCTCAGCGACAATGACGCTCGCAATGCCGCCAAAGCACGCGACGCCAAGCAGCGCAATGTAGACCACGACAACAGCGTTGCGGTCGCTCGCCGCCATGCTCGACGTCTGCTGGAGACGGCCGTTCACGTTGAACGAGTGGTTCAGTAACGCCATTGCGAGGAGCGCAAGCGCCGTAACTGCCCAGCCGAGCATCATGTACGCTTTGCGGTGCGACTTGTAGATTGGAAAGACGTCGGAGACAAAGCCAACGAGCAGTGCGCAGCTCCACGGCAGCATGAGCAGGATCTTCGTTGCGTCGACTTGGTACGGCGCCATTGCCATCTCGGCCTGCATGAGCGGCAAGACGCCGCGCTTGAGGCACGACGTCAGCATGCTCGCGAACGCGAGCGACACGAGGAGCCCAATGCGCTGGCGGCTAAATAGCGAGACGTTGGGGTGACTCGATGCAAAGGACTCGGCGTCGTCGCTTGTTGCTGACAAGCGTGGCGTGTCTGGTACGTTGCCATCCAAGCGCTGCTGTTGCTGAGCACGTGCGCGCTTGTGACGCGCTGCTGCGCTTTTGTGCAGGAACGGCGGGTCGAACGACCTGCTAGACGTTGGGGTGTCGAGCAGGTCAAAGTGTTGCCGTTGTGAAGCGTTGCTGTTGGTGAGGATGTACGGCACGTCTTCGCGGACGACGCCGCCGTCGTGGCTCACGAGCGGCATCGAGTCGCGCGTGGACGACGACGCGACGTCGCTGTCCTGGTAGTCGCTCGCGACCCAGTCGCTGTCGCTCTCAATGTCGGACTCGCCGACGTCGATCGTGTTGCAATGCGAGTAAGCAGTCGGCTGCTTGCAAAGACGGTCTGTTTGCGGTGGCGGGTGGCGAAGACTGCTCGATTTGCGCAGCAGTCCTGCGCGCAACTGGCGCTGGAACACTGCGTCTGCCTGTTGCTGCTCGTGCTGCTCGTGCACCGCAGAGAGTCGAAATGCAGCAGTGGCAGCTCTGTTGCTGTCGTTGTCGATGTCGCCGATTCGCGACGACACCATTGTGTATGTGTCTGCGAGTGTTGCGCGACCGTTCACGGCGTCTGCTTGGATGGCGCGGATGCAGCCGCACGAGCTGCACGAGCCGCGAGCGCGATCGATCGCAGAATGGCGGAAGACGAGTGTGTGGACTTGTGGACTTGCGTGGCGTTCAGCGCCGCTCGGCACTCACGCACACACGTCAACACGCGAGTTGTTTTGTTTGGAGGCAGCGATTGCAGGCGAGTCGCACGAAGATGCTGTGACGTCGTTGGGTTCAGCAAGTGGGCAGAGAGGCGAGATCACAATTGCAAAAACGGTGCGAAAGTTGCCCAACCAATTTTGAGGCGACTGATTTTGCACTGCCGTTCTGTCATTTTCGCATTATTACAGCTGGAACAGAAACAGGAAAGTCATTCTTTTTCTCAACAACGTGATCGCGCGCAACGATTGCTCAAAACACGCAAGCAACAGGAATCGCCAAACGTGAGGGAAGCACTGATCAGTGCTGTTGTCATTGCCACACTCGAGTGCCTGTATGAATGAGAGGAGATAGCAGGCTAGCCAGAGTGAGAGAGCAATGCGGTCTGCATGACGCAGTCTTCACACGCTAGGCGAAGTGGAGACGGATGATACAGTATTCATGCGCTGTGATCATATGGATGCAAGAGAGCAAGATCTGGGTTCGCGCCAGACCCGATGCAGAACGTCGCAGGAGGCAGCGAGCGCAACATCTTTGCTCCACGCAGATATCCTCGCACGTGGAAGTGGTAAGATGCCTCTGCTTCTTGTCGATTGTCGCGCGGCGAAGGTAGTGGTGCAATGCTCGACAGCAGATCGTCATCGTCATACTGGATGTACCTATATCCCCTTTGAGAGGGGCAACACAAACTTGGACACCACGCGATTGAGCAAATCACGTCGGCACACTCAGATCTCATGTCGGTGTTGCATTGCCTCTCGCTGCTCGCACTCTGTCGCTTGGCATGCGTCATCGAGCATCGGGTCTCGAGTCGCATCGATCGCTCTTGCCATCATCACAGCGGTCTCAGTACGTCTCAAACAAGCGTCCCAGTCGATCGTCACGCGCTACTTCGTTTACACGTCGTCCATTGTCAGCGACGAGTGCAGCTGAGGAGTCCGATTGGCAGCTCGTAGCGTTTGTCTGTTCATCCGTCTTGAGGACTGCCCTGACATGACTGAACGGCGTTGCTTGGGCTGCAGGACGCAGCTCCGTGATCGACCAGCGAAGTCGCACAAAACGATACGCGAGAGACGCCTGCATTGACCAACACTTGTTGAATTTCGACGCAACGCGACTCAGCTCTACACTACTCATACACTCACTAATACTAACGAACTAGGACTTGCAGCCGCTGCCACCGAGCATGTGCAGACACATCGTCTCGGGCGTGATCACGAGCGTATTGAGCGCTGTCCCGAGCAGCAGTGCAAACAAGAGGATCCCGAGTGTCCACCACGCACGAAAGCGTCTGCGGCCACCAACGAGCAGCTGCCTACGCAGCGCGAGCTTCTGTGACGGCAGGAACAAGACGCCAACGAGCGCGAGTAGCCGCAGCGTGTAGCACAAAATGAGCGCTGTCGCTACGAGCATCGGCTCGTCGCCTCCGACTGTCGCAGCTGAAGCGCTCGCATTGCTAGCAGCAGTGCTGCTACTCCCACTACCGCCACTGTCCTTGCGCGTGAGCAGCACCTGCGTCCCAAAGAGGTAGCCGATCGAGTTTGAGAATGTCTGTGACACGAGGCGCATGATTGCAGCAATGCTCACGACCGTGCCGAGCACAGCGCCCTCACCACCTGCCGGTGCGATCTCGACCATCATCACGACTTCGAGCACGACTGCGAGCGCGCGGATGAAGCCCTGGCACGCGCCAACAAACATGTACAGCTCGAGGCTATGCGTCGCAGCCGCAGTGCCAAACGTTACAACGAGGTAGTACGTCATGGGCGGGAAGATGAACACGCCGAGGTAGCTGAGGACAACGACCGTGCCCCACGATGCGTTCACGCACAGCGCTTTCCAGACGACGACAGCAACGACAAACAGGAGCTCGGTGAAGATCTTGCCAGTCGAGATCGTCTTGGCGGTCACGCCAGCCCACTGATCGAGCACGAGGAACGGATACCGCAGCGTGAACTCGGAGAAGAAGATGAAGACGCAGAGGAAGCAGACGATCTGCCACGTCGCCTGCTCCTCGAGCGTGTGCCAGAGCAGCTGCCAGTGCGCGTGGAACTTGCGCCACACGCCACGCGGCGTCGACTGAGTACTGGCAGCTGAGCGCTCTTGCAGCATGCCGCACTCATCATCATCATCGCTCGTTGCAATGACGACGACGTTGCTGTCGTCTGCGCTGGAGCTCGTCGCAGCGAGGTTGTCTGTATCGTCGTCGACTGGCAGGTGGTCGTCAAACAAGTACAAGAGGATCGGGATCGGCACGAGCGCGTACACGGCGAGGAAGACGACGACGTCAGCGAACGCAATGTGCGGCTCGAGCGCGCCGTCGGCTGCGATGTGGAAGATCGCAGTGTCCGTGATCACTTGTCCGACGGCCTGGAAGCCAAACTGCACGAGCAAGAACGTCCCGACGAGGTGGCCGCGCTGCACCAACACCTCGCGCTTGGAGAGCGCAATGACGTAGATCTCAGCCATCATGATGCTCAGGATCGCACCAAAGCACGCGACGCCGAGCAGAAAGACGTAGCCACCGACGATCGTCGCTTGCTCGTCCTTATCGACCGACGGGTCGACGTCATTGCTGTGATTCAGCGCAGCCATTGCGAGGAGCGCAAGCGCTGTAACCGCCCAGCCGAGCATCATGTACGCCTTGCGGTGCGAGCCGCCGATCGGGAAGATGTCGGCGCAAAAGCCGAGCACGAAGCTGCAGGACCACGGCAGCAGGAGCAGCAGCTCGGCCGCGTCGACTTGGTACGGCTCCATGTGCAGCCGTGTCTGCATGAGCGGCAATACACCGCGCTTGAGCCACGTCGACAGTAGACTCGCAAGCGCGACCGAGAGGAGCAGACCTGCGTGTTTGCGGCTGAAGAGCGTCGCGCGCGGGTCGCGCTTGATGATCGGTACAGTAGCTGCGTCAGCACCAGTTGCGGTTGGCATGCCACCAACGCTCGAGCGTCGCAACAGCGCTGCGACGACGTTGCGTGGCAGCTGACGCTGCGGTGTAGCTTGTCCTTGTGCGAGTTTACTGTCGATCGCAGCGCGCAAGTCGCCGCTCCTGCTCGAACTCGTAGCGACGCTGCCTGCAGAAGCAGTGCTTGCTCCGACTGACGTTGTTGCTGCAGCCGCGTGCATGCGCAGCGATGCGCTGCCGTGGTGAGTCGAGTCGAGCGGGTCGCTCTGGAAGTCGCCGATCGGCAGCCACTCGGAGTCGGCGCCACGCGTGCTGTCGATCTCCATGATCGCAATCGTATCGGACTCGGTGCGGCTGCGGTAGTCGCGCTGAGCGTCGCGCGCACCACCAGATTCGCGTCGTGCCGCCATCCATCCACGCAGCAAGTGCGCGCGTGCGGTGCAGTGCGCACGGACGGCGATGAAGTGAGGGTGCTGGTGATCGTCTCCGTCTGTCTGTGTGGCCGATTTCGAATCAGCGACCTTGCAAAGTCGCAATTGCGTGCGTGCGTGAGCCAAGCAGATGGCCAGAAACACGAGCAAATAAGTGCACATCTCAGAAGAGTGTCTGACTCTTTGTGTGTCCAGAACAAGCTTGACAAACTGGATCGCGAGGGTCAATAAATAGCGGTTTCATCGTATACTTAAGTAGTCAGAAAAGTTATACATCATTCGGCAACGTATCCGACAAGATATGCTACAGTTTGACTTTACATACCATCATATTATGATACAAAAATATAATGAGACAGCCACAAATGAATCAACGGCAACATGACACAAATGAAAAGCGTCAGAATGACGTTATTTTATAACCAATCAAAAATGAAAACAACATACTACGGAGCATGGTTTAATTCGATATACTGATATATTATTACTATATCGAAAAACGGCAACAGGGTTTGATATTAAACTACCCTATTCAGTGCAGAACCTTCTCGTGACGGCGATACCATATGGATAAAATCAATACAATGCTGTCATATCATATGTGATAATTTAGACAACACCCCATGGCGTATTGTGGTTCTATGGTCAAAGCCTCGCTCCTACTGTTATCAACCTACGTGCCATTACTGTTTGGTACTATCGAGGTATCTGGGTCAAGAACTTGAAGTCCAGTGAGTAAATTCGTGATAGCACATTTACGACCAAGGCTAATTACCTTTTGGCCTGTGCCGTATATAATCCATGACGTCATTGCATGGCAGATGTATCGATTTGATTATTCCACATATGTCTTATCTAATACTACTACTGACTCGTCATGGATGGTCACGATAAACATTCAGAGCGCTATCACAAATACCGGGATGACACTGCAATCTGAACCACATTACACATTGTAATGTGACCACATAAGGTGTAATATAACCAAAGCGGAGATGTCCGTCGCTTACTTTTGTTCAGCAGTTGTCGTGTATATGCTTTGTGCCACAGCATAATTGTTTTGAAACGAAAATGGTTCGTGTTCGTTTAAACCCAATCTATTCGCACACGTGACGGCAACACAGCTGTTAGTGTGAGAGCATTTATATGTTAGTTTGGCATATGCTGAATTGTGCTCGTTTCGATTGTGCTATTACCTCTTTTTGTTAACGCGCTTATATTTCAACTACCTGGCGATTATGACAATTTCGCAACAATATGCGATTTAGACATTTATATTTGAATCTCGAATATTTGCATTTTCATTGTTTTACCGAGCGTTTTGCCGAATCATGGCTTACAATGAAAGCACAGAGCTGAACTGCTTCTCAACTCATTCGCATTTGTCGTAATACTATTTGTATTTGCATTGTACGTCGAACGAGTTTCATGCTGCCGATTATGATCATCGGGACCTGCTTGCCTTTTGACGGCTCGCCGCTCGCAACGGTCATTGCATCATGGTTCCAGCCGATTGCGCTCGTGTGGTACTGCATCGTATACAAGAAGATGCATGTCGGAGCGTGGAGCGGCTGGCGGTTGAGCTCCTTCACGCGCGATCGACT